>CAUYQG010246137.1:0-14806 GCA_963574415.1 Tarsius wallacei | reverse complement strand
GCGCCTTTGGGAGGCTGAGGTGAGTGGATTGCCTGAGCCCGCGGGTTCGAGACCCGCCTGGGCAACTTGGCGAGACCTCATCTCTACAATAAATCAAAAATTAGCCGGGCATGGTAGCGCACGCCTGTAGTTCCAGCTACTGGAAGGCTGAGGTGGAAGGATCACCAGAGCCCAGCAGGTCGAGGCTGCGGTGGTGATACTCCAGCTCAAAAAAAAAAAAAAAGTAACAGCTTTAAGAAACAGACAAACCTGCATTTGAATTTTCAAACTCCAGTCTATCCAGCTCTGCAATCTTGTACATCTTACCTAAGAATTTCGGTCACTTTGCAAAGTGGGAACACTAACATCTACTGTTCAGAGTTAATGCAGGATATATGTATCTATACATATATAGGCCTACACGTGTATAAACACATTAATAAGTGCATGCATATATATGCATGTACACTTACAACTATTATAGATATGTGAATGTCTATATCATTACCTGAATTTCACTTTTATTTATTTGTTTTCTACCTTACTCAACCTTTGATAATACATCTATTTTTCAGGCCTAATGCAAATTGGTATTGAGTGATTTTCATCCTCTGGGCTTTGAAATGCTTCTCAGCAAGGAGTTGACTATTTTCTGTGTATATTCCATACCTACTGCAGGGTCTTACCTGCAATAGTAGGTGTTCAGTAAACTGAAGAATAGTGCTTGCTTCTTATTACAATATGTCCAACAAAGAAGTGTGTCTTAGATCCAACCTTCTTCTCTAGTTGGAATTATTTCTCTCTAGTGAGGGTCTACACCTCAGTACTAATTTTGATCATTTCTCCTCTGCAAATGAGTAATCCCAGAGCAGGCTTGAAGTCACTTACTTGAGCGTCTGGCCCCCAAGACCAGATCTTCCCCCTCCTGAGCTTGTCTGGATCGGACTCCATGGTTGGGGGAGTTGTTAAAGAATCAGTCTTGCTAATTAATTTTTAAAATGCATTAGAAAGAAGGCTTAAAGACTTAAAGCCATGTGTCAAAATAACTAATGTGTCAACATCTCAATTTTATACAACCACTAAGATACTATTATATGAGTCCACTTAGTGACTGAAACTCTGTTTCTAAATTTGAAGTTTTCTGCAGGTGGTTGGGTTTGGTTATCTTTATTTTGGGGGAGGTAGCAATGAGGAGTGAAGAGAGAAATCTGGGCATAGGAATCCCTCGGAAGATTCCTCTGAGGGTGGAGGTGGATGGCTGTGCTGCCCTTGGCTTATCTCCCGTGCCCACACCAACCCTGTCCCAACCAGTCCATCTGGATGCTGTGACCTGTGTTTAGACACAGGTGTCCTGAGGGCATCCCTGCATTTCTGCCATTGGTCATTAAGAAGCCCCTTGGGTGGCACTGGGCTCTGGGAATGTGGCCCTGATGGTGGGCAGGGGTGGGCTGGACAAGGGCATTAACTCTTTCCCGGTGTTTAGCTGGGTCAGGTGGTCCTGGGTCAAAACCCACTTGGCCACTCTATCTGAAGGGGAATGGAGGGAAGCCCTAGACCTGCGATGGGGGATGAGCACCCCCCCGCCCCAAGTTGGGTTGTTGTTGCATCAGGACCCTGTGTCCCTCTCTCCTGTGGAAGTGTCCTGCACAGGCAGAGAGCTGGAGGCCGCCAGGCTGCATCACCCAGGCTGCAACTCCCTCCTTCGTCCACACCTGTCCTCCTGTGCCCCTCCTCTCCATACCTACCACCTGTCCCCTTCCCGGTATCCCAGTGTCCCCACTGTCTCTTCCCCCTGGGCTCATCCCTCCTGCCACCCCCCTCCTGTGCCTCCTCTCTCTATGGCAGCCTTCGTCCTCCTTGTCCCCACTCCATGCCCCTCCACATCCTTCCATGCCCCCCCCTGGATCTCCTCCATGTCCCCCTCTGGCCTTCTCCCTTCTCTGGTCCTCCTTCCATGCTCCTTCCCCTTATTCCACCCCCATCCTGCCCCCCCTCTATAAACTCTTCCCCCTGTGCATCCCCCAATCTGTCCCTACTCCCCACCCCTCTCTCAGCCTTACACCTCCATGACTTCTGCTTCTTTTGCCGAGTTGGATGTTAGATGCCCCTGGCTACCACACGCTTGCCCCTACCTGCATGTGACACAGGGAGACCCACTTGGACATGTGGCAGTGCCCTCAGCCTTCACAGGTGTCCCTGTCCCAGGTGGCATTGGCAGAATCTGGGGGCACCATGGGTGGTAGCAGGACAGAGGGACACCGAAGGATAGAGTGACACCACGGGACAGAGAGACACCATGAGACATGGGGACATACGGCTGTCATTCCACTGCCCACAGTTCAGTGTCCAATGGGCTAGGAGTCTAGGGTGATGTGACTTACTGAAGAAGGCCAGGACATTTTATCATCTCTGTAAACAAAAAAATAGATCCCATAGGCAAGATTAGAAGGAAAACAGGCCATGCCAGAGGCTGACCCATGGAACACTGTCCTGGAATCCTGCAATTACAGGGAAATGGCACTGAGGCTGTGGGGGTTTCATTTCTAAGGAGCTGGAGGACACTGCTTCTTGAATGCTTCCTTTTCTTTTGAAACTGTATTGTTGATCAAAATTATGACCATAATATTTTGGGACTTTTGAAAGAAACAGTTTCTTGTTATTAGATTTTATGAAAGGTCCTAATAAAAAAAATTGTGAGACCCACAAGAAGTGATCGAGAGACAGAAAGCAAGGCATGGTCCATGCTGTGTCTGAGCTTTGGTTTGAGGTTCAGCATAGGCCTGGGATCAGAAGACAGTGGCTGCAGTTGCCCAGAGGTGGGCTCAGTTCTCCCACTCCTGAAGATCCCCATGGGATGCCCAGGGCACAGGGGCTGCTGGCCAAGACATCACCAGTGGACCTCCTTGGAGGTAGACTCACTGGCCCGCCAAGGAGACCAGTGGGAAGGAGGGGCCTGTGGGGGACTGGGGCACAGCTGCTGTCTGAGTGGCATAACCGCTGTCTCACCATTTTCTAAGCGGGCCTCGGGCCAGCATTTTGGGCAGTTTGTTTCTGTTGCTCCTTATTCTGTGGCGGCCCAGATGGCTGGAGGAACCCACTGGAGTCTTCTTTAGACTATAAGCAGGGGATGGACTCAGAAGCCCTAAACATTAGGTTTTCCTTCTCCCAATGTCAAGAAACCACAGTGCAGCTGGACCAGTCTCGGTTGATCTAAATTGAGACTTGAGGACCACACAACTGGAGGCCACTCACATGAGTAGTGGCTTATAGGACCCTCAAATCACCTCACCCTTGGTTGTGCAATTAAAAACCACTTGACCATGAGAAATGAGAAGAGCCACTTGGCCACGGTAGGCCTTGGTTTCCTTATTAGGATGTCTCACTGAACTGACCAGCCTTGAAGAGTGGGCAGGGGGTGTCTTTTCTCAAGGCAGTCATAAAGTCTCAGCCCAAACACTCTGGATGTGAATACTGCTGTTAACACATAAACACCTCTTGACAGTGTTCAAAAGATTTAGTGGGTGAGAATGAAATTAAAATTATTATTTGTTTTTACTTTGAAAAGCCAAGGAAAGATGATTGCTTAAGCCCAGGAGTTCAAGACAAGCCTTGGCAACATCACTACAAAAAAAAATAAATAAATAAAAACATTAGCCTGGCATGGTGGCATGCTCCTGTAGTACTAGCTACTTGGGAGGCTAAGGCAGAAGGATCACCGAGCCCAGGAGGTCAAGACTGCAGTGACCTGTGATAGTGCCACTGCACCCTAGCCAGGATGACAGAGTGAGACCCCGATTAAAAAAAATAAAATAAAATTTTTTTCTGCAAAAAATAGATAGTAGAGGATCTGGAAAAAATGAAGACATGAAGCCGTCAAAAAACTTCTTCCCGGAAACACCAAGATGATACCAACTACCTTGGTGATATTGACATGTTAACCAAGGTCTGTAAGCCAAGTTGTTATCTGCAAGCACAAATTATAGTACATTCTCTGTTCTGAGGGGAAGATTGAGATAAAGCGGCTTGTGCCCCATCAGAATAAGAAATGTTTGACAGATTAAAATGAGTAAGAAGATCGGAACAAAGGCTACGATGAGATTAACATAAGTTGTGCGGAAAATCGATCTGTAAAGTTTGCGTATATGAATTCTAGAACAATTATATAATTGTCGCCCAAAGCAAAAACTTCCCAAATCCATATTACCCTCATTCAAATACTCATTAAAAATTTCCACATGTGATCTGATATCTTGAGATTGAATTTCTATTTTTGTTGAAAGTGTTGTTTGTTTCATCTTTACAAATCTGAGTTTGTAGTTCTAGGAAAAGACTTGGACTTTTTAAAAATCGAACAACTATGAAGAATCAAGTTTTAATGAACACAATCGATTACAGGTGAAGACAGCTGTGATTGAGACACCTGATCTGTGCCAGGAACTCTCTGTGTGATGTCTCATGGACCTCCCAGCAACCTGTAAGGGAGACACTTGACTGAGACACCAGGGCATTAAAGAACTTTCTGAGGATCCCAGAGCATTTACGCAGCAGATTCACGTATCCATTTCTTTCTTTTTTTTTTTTTTTGAGTTGGAGTCTCACTTCATTACCCAGGTTGGAGTGCAGTAGCATGCTCACGGCTACCCCAGCGTTGACCTGCTAGGCTCAGGCGATTCTTTCACCTCAGCCTTCCAAGTAGCTGGAACTACAGGTGTGTGCTACCACACCTGGCCATTGTTTTTTTATTTATTGTAGAGATGAGGTATCACCAAGTTGCCCAGGTTGTTCTCGAACCCGTAGGATCAGGCAATCCACTCACCTCAGCCTTCCAAAATGCTGGGATTACAGGCTTGAGCCACCACACCCAGCCCACAGATCCATTTCTGAATTCAAAACCTTTGGGACTTTTAAACTAGGCAAACCAGTGAAAACTTTTATGCATCAGTCACAAACATTGCCATGTGTGAATTAGGGCACATTGGAATGCATGCATACTTAAAGCATAAATTCTGTCATGTACTGCATAAAGACATTTTGCTCAACAGCTAATGGCACATACAGTGGTGGTCCCACAAGACTGTAATGGAGCTGTAAACTTGCTGTCGCCTCGTGATGTTGTGGCCCTCTCAACATCATCAAACAATGCATTGCTTGTGTGCGTGTGGTGATGCTGGTAAGCAAACCTACTGCCTTGCCAGCCCTATAATAGCATATTACAAGCGATTATGCCCAGTGCAAAATAGTTGATAATGACTCCATTACTGGTTTGTGTTTTTGCTGGACTATACTTTTTTGTCATTGTTTTAGAGTGCACTCCTTCTACTTGTATTAAAAAAGTTAGCTGTCAAACAGCCTCAGGCAGCTCCTTCAGGAAGTGTTCCAGAACAAGGCATTGTTATCATTGGAGATGACAGCTCCGTGCGTGTTATTGCCCTGAAGACGTTCCAGTGGGCCAGGATGTGGAGGTGGAAGTCAGTGATATTAATGATCCTGACCCTGTGTAGGCCTAGGCTAATGTGTGTGTTTGTGTCTTAGTTTTAAACAAAAAGTTAAAAAAGTAAAAAATAAAAATAGAAAAAAGCTTACAGAATAAACATATAAAGGAAAATATTTTTGTGCATCTGTATAATGTGTGTTTTAAGCTAAGTGTTATTACAAGAGCCTAAAAGTTAAAAATAAAAAAATATAGAATAGAAAAGTTACAGGAAGCTAAGGTTAATTTCTTATTGAAGAAAAAAATTCAAATAAATGTCTTGTAGCCTAGTGTGCAGAATTGATTGTCTATGGTGGTGACACTGATGTCCCGGACTTTCATATTCACTCACCGTTACTCATTGGCTCACCAGAGCCACATCCAGTCCAACATGCTTCGATCATACTAAGCGCCCTGTGTATGTTGACCATTTTTTATCCTTTATTTTTTACTGCATCTTTTCTATGTTTAAATACACAGATACCTACCGTTATGTTATAACTGCCTGTGATATTCAGTACAGTAACACACTGTGCAGGTGTGCAGCCTGGGACAAACCTAGTAGGCTATACCACACAGCCTAGCTGTGTAGAGGGCTAGGCCATCTTATAGGCTATGATGGTCACACATGACGTAACCACCTACAGACACATTTGACAGAACATCTCTGTCACTAAGCAACTTACGACTGTATTTAAGTTAGGAGATGAGCAATTAGCAGGAAAAGTTTGCCAAGTTCAGAAACTTCAAACTCAGAGCACTGTGAGACTCAAAGTTGACCTTTCCAAGGCTATCACGTTTCATGGCTGTCGATGCCATGACTTCACTTCTCATCCTTCAGTGCTAGAATGTAATCATTTCTAATGACAAGGCAAAAAAAAAACCCCAGCAATTCACTCAGTACAGGCAACTGACTATGATTCTCTGTACTCTGCCAGAAAATTATAGACAAGTTAAGCACATTAGAATAGTTTAAACTTGTCTCCTACATTTACATAATGCCATCTTTTATATTCTTCTGTAGTATCATAATTATCAGTAATTAAAAAATCAAATGCTTCATCTGCGAGGTGGTTTGACTTTTTTTCTAGGTTGTCAAGACGATGAGTTCTTGTTTTTGTTCTGAAGGGGAATAGGAAGGAAAGGTCAGGTTGAGAAGAAGCATGTAGGGAAATTGAGTGTGATGGCACAGTTGTTCAGGCTAATTCAACACTGTTTAAGCACCGTTCACCGGAGTTACCAGCCCAAGCCAGGATCTGCTGTTAGACCTGCAGCTGATGAGTCTTTAGTCCATTGCTGCTGCCCTGTGTCCTTCCTTTCCATTCTGGGAAAGGACTGAGCAGGTGGAAGACACTTCATCTCCCATTTTTACCACGAGCGTTGACGTGAGCAGCCCCTGCCACATTCGAGCCCTGGTTCCCTTCTGTGGTTCATGTCTATGAACCCACTATGTCTATTTATGAAGAAAGAATAGGGACGTTTGTCATGACTTTGGAGGCAGATAATAAATTAAGCTGTCTAAACCAGTGGTCCCAACCTTCTTGACATCACTGACTGGTTTCATGGAAGACAATTTTTCCACGGACTAGGGTAGGGGGGGGAATGGTTTCAGGATGATTTAAGTGCATAGCAATTGTTGTGTACTTTATTTATTATTGTGATTATTATCACATCGTAATGTATAATGAAGTAATTATACAACTCACCATAAAAAAAAGAGGTGGGGATGGAAGTGGTAAATAAAATAATGCGTGGGCCATGCATGGACTAAAAAAAGTATTGCATTTTGACATAATGTTTGCCATAAGATGCAGCTGTACAATTGAAACACATCCACTCACTTGCCACTCACTGATAGGGTTTTGATATGAGTCTTCAAGCAATTGATTGATGATGGTCTCTGTGCAGTCAAACCTCACTTCTGTTGTTAATCTGTATTTGTAGTCATTCCCCAGTGCTAGCATCACTGCCACAGCTCCACCTCAGATCATCAGGTGTTAGATTCTCATAAGGAGCATGCATCCCATTCATGTACAATTCACAATAGGGTCCACACTGCTATGAGAATCTAATGCCGCCACTGATCTGACAGCTGACAGAGCTCAGGTGGTGATGTGAGCAATGGGGAGTGGCTGAAGATACAGATGAAACTTTGCTCACTTATTTGTCTACCTGCTGCTCGTCTCCTGCTATGCAGCCTGTTCCTAACAGGGAACCAGGGGACTGGGGATCCCTGGTCTAAATCTATAGCATCCACTCACTTCTTTGACAAGTGTTTATCAAGTGTTTACTATCTCTTCTATCTAGGCATTCTTACTGAGCTTCTGACAGTCTGTGCTAAATACTTCATGAGAGTGTAAAACTGAGCTTTCTGTTTTATTTTTTTGTAATCAAATGCATAAGCATGGTAAGAGCCTTTCCCAGTTTTTGATGGTTTTCTGTTCGTTTTTGTGTGGTTTCTGCACTGGAAAAGGAAGTACTTGTCTTCTTGCCAGGTAGGTATTCTTCCACATCTCTGAACAGACTCACTGCAAACACAAGTTCTGTCTGCAGTGGGTGTGGGGAGGGTGGATGAAATGTAGTCATAGGTCCTGTTGTCAAAGTCAGAAGGAAGGTGCCAGGCATCATTTGAGATTTAAACCAAAACACAGATATTCTGAATGGTTCACATATTCATCAGTTGCCTGAAGGCTGAACGAAACATCAGATGCTTTTCAAAAATAATTCCCAGTGCTGCCGTTTATTTATTGAACCATTTATTGAGTATCTACTCTATGCCTCGCACTGTCCAAGATGCTGGTAATAAAATGCCCCACACTACCCCAACTCCCCCTGAAAGGCCTAACAGTCTGGTGGGGCAGGCCACAGGACAAAAAGGAAAGAAACACCAACCAACAGGAAGGGTACCTGGGGACTCTTTGGTGTCCTGGGGGCTACTCATTAACCCAGTTCAGCAGCATCAGAGAAACAAACAGCCTCTTTCGAATGATCTCACTGCCAAATATTCATGCTTCGTATGAGTATGTTTATAGTCATTTTGAGGGCAGCTGGCTATATTGTAGAAACTCATAATTTAATAGACCTCCTAGAAGTTGGATGCCCATTTTAGAAATTATTGTAGGACTGAGATTTGTTTCCTGGGTGATGATTTCTAATATACGTAGTTATAAACTAAGCATTGTTCCTCCAACACTAAAGTAATTTCCACCCCCCTCCTTAAGAAGCTGCTTCCAAGATTCTGTTCTATACAAAAGCCACTCATTCAATATTTTCTTAAGCTGTAGGTTGATAGTGTCTTACCATCTGAGAGAATTATTGGTACTTTCCAATTGTCAAAAATCTGAGTAGTTTGACAATGTCACATATGATAAATATTTGGTTTTAATCCAGTTAAGTTGATCAGCACTTAATAAGTAGCTTTTGGCCATCTTTGAGTTGTCTCTGAGGTTGGAGTATTGACAGTACAATTAATTAGATTTAAGTCTAATGGAATAATACTATAATATGTATTGATTCCACATTGTAGTAACCTGTCTTGGGTTTATTTCTTCCACTTACCAGATGTTAATATTTTCCCAAATTTTAAGGCTTTTGGATGTTACAGCCATGAACATTATGAAGATTAAAGGGATTGCTTTCCACAAAATGTAGCCTATTATGAGAAAATGTTTTCAAAAAGAGTTTATCTGAAAACATAAACTGGTAAATTAGGGAAATAACTAGGGTCTATGAGCATGTCATTTAGCTATTCTTTATGCTAAAGTAATTTATGTACAAATGGGGCATTCTGTGAAGTCCTGCCAACAGGTAGACAGGACCCGGGGAACCTACAGTCACCTAGCTCACATCAAGCAAGCCTTCTGTCCAGGATGCTCTAAGCCACAGGAACTCTCTTCATGTGCTTACAAACTCAAATTCAAATAAACTGGGAAGATTCCAGGTTCAAACTTAATGGTAGATCTGATAAAACTCATTTGTGGAAACCATAAAGAGAAATATAGAATTCAGAAGATAGGGAGAGAAAACCATTATTTATGGTGAACTTTTGTGGGACAATCTTGGAGAAATTTCTATTATACTTTTCCTTAGGAATTAATACATGTCCACTACAGGGCATTCTTGAAATACAAAGGAGCAGCAATGAAAATAAAAACTACCCTTAATTTTACACGAGTGATAATCCTCTTAAAACCGTTTGCTGTAGATCTTTGTGGTTCATCCACAAAGTTTATATTTTTCAAACAAAAATGGCTTCGAATCACACATGCTTTTATAACTTATTTTTAAATGTAATGTATCAGAAACATTTTGAAGACATTTTTAATGGTTGCTTTTATAGTATTAGACATACATTTTTGGGCAAATATAATTTGTAATATTCGGAAGATATTTCATTTTTAAAATTTCCTCTCAAATTTTATTGTACTAACTTGTGTTTGAGGAAATTAAAGAAAAGACTTGGTAAAATAATGCCTTAGTGTAATTGAATTCTGTATTAACCACAGATAATTAAATACAAACAGAGCTGAATAACATTAAACAACATAGTAAAATGAAGTTTCCAGCCTATCATCCTGTTAGGTCACACTCCCAGCGAGGCTTCCAGAATGTTAGGTCAGTCCCACTGGGGTATGGGCGTCTGGTGTATGATCTGGTGCAGTGAGAAAGATGCAAAGATTTGCACAGAAGTTAGATTAGAAAATATAGTTTCTCTAAAAAGTAAATTAGAGAGAGAAAGAGGAGAGTCATCTCCCCAAGATATGGGTGGGGAGCAAAGCCAGAAAACATGGAGATGGCCGTAGCTCAAAGAGCAATGGCTGCTGGCTGCTCATGGTTGAGTCCTTTTAATCCTTCCCCTTCCCTTTGATGGGGGAAGGTCGTTAAGTCGGTTGGGTGGTGGTCTGCTCCGCATCATCACAAAGGGGCAGGTAAGTGCAGGTACTGACATCAGGTGATGGACAGCAGGCGGATGGGTGGGTTAGTCACATGATTGCTGCCATGGTGGTGGGGTCTGTCTGTGTCATGAAGTTCACGAAGGGCTGATTAGGTTAACTTGGGTCTTAGGGTGAGGGCAGATACATGCAATAGAAAAGCTAATGAGTAACAAGCTGGGGAGGAGGCTGTAAAGCAATTGTCAATAGCTGCCTCTCTGTCCTTGGCCCTTAGATTAGAGGGTAAGTGAACTGCTAGAAACATTGTGATTTAGGCAATGTTAAAATGACTGCTCACTGGGTTTATTAAATTCATGTTATATCCTTTTACATCCATCCACTGATTCATGTAAAGAAAGTTTTCTTGAGACCCACTGTGTGGTAGGCACAGTTGTGGGCTCTGAGGCAAGTTTTAGAGTCTACCCTGAATGCACTCACAACCCAGGGTGCAGCACACATGGTGCAAAGTCACTAAAACACGGCATAGTAAGAGCTTTTATAAAGGTTGGGGCCAAACGCTACAGAAATGCAGGGGAGGAACAGCACCTGGTTGGTCAGGGTCACCGGAGATGGGAAGTCAACATCAAGTAGATGACCACACTTCAGAGGCCCAAGGAGAGACTGTGCGTATCCTGCAGTCAGGTGGGAACGTGCACAGTATATGGAAATGTCTCAGAGGGCAGCGGTGGGGTGGTCATGTGGAGGATGGATTGCATGTGATAGAAACTCCAGACGGGGGAAGCATGGGGGAGAAGCTGGGTGACTGGAACAGACAACAGGAGCTGATCATGCGCATTTGAATATCAGTAGATGTGGCCATTTTAAAGGAGCAAGAAGTACTTAGGAGGTCAACGTCATGAGACTAGGCAACTGAGGAAATATGGACAGGGAGAGGAGAGGAGAGGTAAAAAATGATAGTCAGATGAGCTGACTGGGCACAGGTTGCAGAGGGCTGCAGGTGAGAGAGCAGGTTGAGACCAAGTGAACTTGGCTTTGGAAATGGCAAGTTGGAGGCACCTGCAAGATTCCACAGTCAGTAGACATGCAGGACTTGGGCTCAAATGGAGCCTTCCCAAACATGTGTAACGGTGTACATGTTTTTCAGCCACACTTCACACTTCTTGTCTAGCTCCTTGCATTTTATATACACTCAATTGATATATTAAGCCAAGCAATAAGCAAATTAGGAATTCACTCTTTCTCTAGAGTTTAGATTAATTTGAAACTCAACATCTGCTAAACATACTACAGCTCTGTACCAGCTAATAATCTGAAATAAGCAGGATTTGGTAACCTTCTATCTGTCCCTTGGAAAGAAGTTTTCATCATTTCCTATGGATTTGTTGCCAATATATTAGTGAAAACTTCTCTCCACCGTCTTGGGAAGCCCTGCAGATTCTGGTGTCCATAGGAAGAGTTCATATGAAATCAGCTTCTTTTCAGAGTCTGAGATAATCATTCATAAAATAGTATGGGTCTTAGTTTTATTTTAGGTATTTGAATTTCTTTCTTTCATTTCCCACAGGCAAATTGATTAGATGGGACCACCTTGACATCTCTAATCTAAAGGCAATCACAAAGGATAGATTTGTGAATTTATTTCTTCATAGATTAGCCTGCATTTTGCTTTCAGTATTTGTAAGTTTGCCCAGTCTTCCCCTGGGATTCAAGGATGCTTCAATTGAAAGACTTTAATTTTGACTTTCTTTACAATTCTTCAAAGAGACGCGTTTCATTTCATCATTGTTACCAACCGGTTAGCACGAGGTAACACAATTTGCAAATACATGACATTGTTTAAGTTTAGTTCTTCTGTTTCTCCTTCTCCTTCTTTGTCACTTTCCCTTTTAGTTCTTATTTGGAGGGGAGTCTGGGAGAGAAGGTGGTTGTATACAGGAGGGGGTGATGGCGTGCAATGAAGAGGGGCGCGAATGACGATAAGAGGGCAAATGAAAGTTTGCAATAAGTAAGAGGGGGTGGCGAAGGCAGGGCCCTCACTGCAGCTGAGCTTCCCATCTGTAAAATGGGACTAAGCACACCTCACTCAGAGAGCAGGTTTGAGAACCGAAGGACATGATGTGTGAAGTGCCGTATCAGTATCAGATGCTCAGTAGCTGGGGGATGTCATTCCTATGATGTGAGGCAGAGGACAGGCTTGTTCTACCCGTCATCTTGGAAATAATAGCATCCTGTGGCACTATTAAATTCCACCTGTATGAGCTCATTTGCTGCCAAATCCCTGAGATAACAAGCATGGTATATATTATTTTACAGGTGAGCAAATAAGTTCAGAGTTGAAGTTATTTTTCTACACGCACCGGCAGAGGCAAAACTACATGCTCCCTCATTCCCCACCCACACCCAGCGCTTCCCCACAGTGAAGAGCTCCACATCCTGTCCCTTTCCTCCATGAAGCCTTTCCAGAAGAGCAGGGCTTCTTCTTTCCTTTCTCCACTTTCAGAGCCCCCAGGGCACTCATTCCCATAGTTTGGTGTTGGCTTGTTGTCTCAGCCTTATCGCTAGATTTTGTGCTGTTTTCATTGTTATTTGGCTGTGTAATGTGTATTTATTTAGCAAACACTTATACAGTGCTTAGTATTTGCCAGGCAGTGTTCTAAGAACTTTTCAGATCCTAAGTCATTGAACCCTCATCTCATTCCTAAGAAAGCTGAGGCAGAGCCCAAGTTTGCATGTCTGTAAGAGGAGGTGGTGGGTTTCCAACCCAAGCAAAGCCAGACCCTGCTCCAGAGTACAAGGTCTCAATGACTGCCCTGGGGCTTCCTCAACAGACTCAAGGCTCCATAAGACCAGAGAGTGTATCCGGCCCTTTAAATAAAATCCCCCATGGGAACTAGCGAAGTGAGGAGGCAATGAATGATCAATCAATAAATATTAGGGGAATGGTTGCTGGGGTTTCTTTATCAGGAACTGGTTCTCCTCCTGGGACAGGAAGGTTTGGGGAGAAGGAGTGTG
Source organism: Tarsius wallacei (assembly GCA_963574415.1). NCBI lineage: Eukaryota > Metazoa > Chordata > Mammalia > Primates > Tarsiidae > Tarsius > Tarsius wallacei. Next base: position 1,453 of record CAUYQG010246137.1, on the reverse strand, counting down.
GAGAGGGGGTAGAATGGGGACTGTGGTGTCCTCAGAAGCATCCCTTCCAACCCACAGGCCACAGCTGCTCCCAGAATATAGAATGAATGGGAATAGAATGGGCGGGTGGAAGCTACGATTATGTTTTTAAGTACGAGTACTTCTATTGCCTGTAGCCAGAGGAAATAGAATTTGAAGTTGAAACACTGAATACAATGTGCAAAGGAGATCAATCTGTCAATGAGATCTAACCAGGACTTTGGAGCTTCAGCTAGGCCTCCCCTTCTTCCTTAGATGTCCACCTTCCCCCACCCATGCAGTTCTGCCTTTTTACTCGAATTGGATCCTTTCCTGACATCTGAGCTCTTGGGGGGTATCCAAGCTAGGTGACTCAGGACTCATAAAAGCTTCCCTTCCACCCCTCCTTACCCCATCAAGCATGACAGATTTTGTTATCTCTTCTCTTTGGGGTCTTTTGTCCTATACCACTATGCAATGATGGGTTAATCAGGAGGGATACTGTGCATGACCTCTGCCAAACCTGAGGTCTCGATGTCCTGGATTTCAAAACCCAGTTACAATGCCTGCCCCTCAGAAAGAAAAACACCACCAATTCCGTGCATTGTGGCAGAACAGCAGGGAAGAGATTATTTTTTTCTGTTGTCGTCTGATTGACTCACTCAGTCACCAGATATTTATTGAGCGTGTTCAATGTTTAAGGAGCCAGGCACATGGTGCTGGCGTGCACAATGACGAAAATGACTCTCCTGCTTATTTATCTATTTCTGCACATATCACCGACCCTGACTGTGCTTATTCTTTTGTTTGAACAGAGAAAAAAATCTATGCATTTTTTAAAACCCTCAATCTCCTTTTTGAATCATAGATGCACACAGAGTGTCCATTTTCGTCGTGTGACTCATTCATCTTTCCGGGGCCAAGGATCATCTACAGTCAGAGCACAGTGAGGCTCTGTCTTTGGTTTGTCAGTTACCATACGATGCCAGTCTTTTGAGAGACCAGCAGAGGGACAGAAGTGATGCCACAGCTAGCTCTTGGCATATGCTGCAGTGACGTCTTGAGAGCCTGGGGAGTAGAGACCTTTGCTCTCTGTTTGGCGTAGGCTGGATCACTGCTCACTCAACTATTACCATTTCCCAGATGGATGTAGCACTTCTCTCTCTTTTTTTTTTTGATTGTAGAGAATAAGAACACCAAACTGAGGAATATGACTATACAAAGAAGCTTCTAGATATTTTGTTTTATTTTTGAGTTGGAGTCTCACTCTGTCACCCAGATTGCAGTGCAGTGGCCGCTCCCGCCACCGCAGCCTCGACCTGCTGGGCTCCAGCGATCCTTCCGGCTCAGCCTTCCAAGTAGCTGGAACTACAGGCGCGCGCTACCACACCCGGCTAATTTTTTATTTATTGTAGAGATGAGGTCTCGCCAAGTTGCCCAGGCGGGTCTCGAACCC
>CAUYQG010246136.1:0-14193 GCA_963574415.1 Tarsius wallacei | reverse complement strand
ATTCTGCTTGGTATATTCTGAGTTTTTTTGTATTTGCTGTAATCCTTCTTTGTTTTTTGCCAGTCAAATGCGGAATCCTCCAACGCCAATTCAGAGCCACTGCAGTAGCTGTCCATCACCTGCATTTATAAAATAAAAAAGGGGGACATGTTGGGAACAGGTGTGGTGTGGGGAACAGATGAGCACTGTCACTGTAGCAGGCCTTGAGTACCCTAAGCTTGTAGGCAATGGTCTCGCTTGGAAACTCTGCATTCTAGCCAAAGGCAGGCTGTGAGGGATGCAGCCTGCTACATGAAGCGGTGTCTCAGATGCCCACACATCTGGGCACACATAGTACAGATGAAGTCTCAGCTACAATAAATCCTTAGCTACAAGAAGATAACCAAGAATAGCTCGCCTTTTAGGTAGCAACATAATTCCGTTGTGGCTCCCTCACAGACCTTGAATCCCTTCCAACTTCCCTTGTGCTTGATTATAAAATAAACATGCTGAGCTAGTTCAGGGCCACTTCTCCATCAGATGAAAGTGTCCCACCTGCCCTAGTTTTTCTTTATGTCTTTGTGTCTGTGTCTTTCTTAATCTCTAGCCTCTCTCTCTCAGGACCCCTCAAGACAGCCTCGCTGGCCGCGGCAGTTCTCTACTTATTCATCTCTTCCTTTCACCTCAGATGTCTAAGGACAATGGATCTTTTTACTATTTCCCTGGCATTGTTATTTCCAGGATGTCATATAGTTGGGATGATACAGTATGTATCCTTTCAGACCAGCTTCTCTCACTTCAACAATATGCTGCTATAATAATATATGTTTTGTGGCTTGGTAGCTCATTTATTTTAATTGCCAAATAATGTTCCATTGTAAGTGTGTACTACACTTTGCTTATCCATTCACCTATTGAAGGGTATCTTAGTGACTTCAAATTGTTGGCAATCACAATAATAAAAAAGCTGCTATAAACATTCACATGCAGGTGTTTGTTTAGATACAAATTTTCATTCATTAGGTAAATGCCAAGAAACACAATTGCTGGACTGAACTATAAGATTATGTGTAGCTTTTTAAAAGACTGTTAAAAACTGATTTGCAAAGTACCTGTACAACTTTGCATTCCTGCCAGCAATGAATGAGTTACCTTTGGTCTATGTACTTACCAGCATTTGGTATTGTCAGTGTTTGAAGTTTAGTGTTTCTCATAAGTATGTAGTGGTACCTCAATTTTATTTTAATTTGTGCTCCTTTAGTGATAAATTTTGCTTTTCATCCACTTATTTGTATATTTTTATTGGTAAGGTGTCTGTTCAGAACTTATGCAGACTTTTTTAATTGGGCCGTTTGTTTTTTCTTTTATTGTTGGATTTTAAGAGTTCTTTTGTACTTTGAATATGAGATTTTTATCAGATATGTATATTGAAATACTTTATGGTTCAACTTTTTATGCTTTTAACAACTTTCACAAAGCAAAAGTTTTTATTTTAATGAAGTTCAATTTATCTATATTTTCCTTCATGGATAATACTTTCGGTGTTGTATCTTTAAACTCATTGCCAAACCCAAGTCATCTAGGTTTTCTCTGATGTTGTCTTCTAGGGAATTTGTAGTTTTATATTTTACATTTAGTACTATGATATATTTTGTGTTAATTTTTATAAAAGATGTAAGGTCAGTAGCAAGATTCTTTTTTTTTTTTACACGTAGATGTCTAGTTGTTTAAACACTATTTGTTGAGAAGACTGTTTTCAATTTAATGGTATTTGCTACTTTGTCCAATATTAGTTTATTATATTTGTGTGAGTCTATTTCCGGACTCTGTATTCTGTTCCATTGATCTATTTGTCTGTTTTTTCATCAAAATCACTTTTTTGATTACTGTAGCTTTTCAGTTAGTACTGAAATTAAACAATGTCAGTACTCTTGTTTCTTTCTTCTTTTTCCATATTATGTTGACTATTGTGAGTCTTTTGCCTTTACATATAAAATTTAAAGTCAATTCATTTATATGCACAAAGTAACATGTTAGGATTTTGAAGAGAATTGTGTTGAATCTGTGGATCAAGTAGGAAAAAACAGACATATTAGCAATATTAGCTTTTCCTATTCATGAACATGGAACATTTCATAGTATACGATAGTCCTTTATCTGTGGTTTACTACTACCTAATCTACAAACTGTATTCAAATTTTACTAGTCGTCCAGCCAATGCTTTTCTTCTGGTATAAAATGCAATCCTCAGTCCTGAATTGCATTAGAAGTCTCTGGTTTAATGAATGGCATTAACTGCTCTTATAAAAGTGTTTAATGAAGGGAATTTGTCCCTTCCCATCCCTTCTGTGAGGGTGTAGTGACCCTATTCTTCAGAGGATGCAGCAAAAATTCATGATCTTGGAAGCAGAAAGCAGCCATTACCAAGAGTCAGTTTAATCAGCGTACTGATTTTGTACTTCCCAGCTTTTAGAACTATGAGAAATAAGTTTTTTATTGTTTACAAATTACCCAATATATGATATTTTCTTATAACAACACAAATAGACTAAAACCAAAATTGATACCAAAGAAGTAAGGTGTTACTATAGAAAATACCTAAAAATGTGAAAGAGTCTTTGGAACTGGATAATATGTAGAGACTGGAACACTTTAGAAGTGCATGCTGAAAAAGGTTTGTGTTGCTTTTGAAAGAAGCATTGAGGGTGACTGTGATGGCTTAGAAAAAAAGAACTACAGAGAAAGCTTCAGACTTAAACATTAAGTATTCTTGAAAAGAATGCTGGTAGAAATATAGACAGAAAAGGTTATTAGGACAAGGTCTTAGATGGAAATAAAGAATATCTTATTAGAAACTGGAGGAAAATCCATACTTGTGGGGAAAAAAAACATAGGAGAGACATCCAAGGGTGTGACCAAGCAATTTTTTGATAAGGAGATTAGTATGTATAGAAGGAAAACAGATGCTATTCATCAAAACAATGGAAGAATGACCTGGAAGGCATTTAGGAGATTTTCTAAACTGTCCCTCCCATCACAGATCCAAAGTCTCAAGGCTTGGGGAACAGAAATAAGTCAAAAGAGATGTCTTGGGCCTGCAGGACCTCAGCATTCTCTGCTTGGCACTGCCTTAAGTCTCTGCTCCCTCATTTTAATACAATGTTCCTTAGCTGTCTTAGTTGTGGCTCAAATGGTCCAGATGTAGCTCTGGCTGCTACTTTGAAAGGTACAGGTTGTAAACCTTGGCAGCATTTACATAGTGCTTACTCTGTAGGTACACAGACTGCAAAACCTATGGAAGCAATGTTACCTCCACCCGGATTTTTTTTTAAATGCTTCAGAAAGCCTTGAGGCCCAGGCAGAGAATGACACAGAGATGGATCCAACCCAGAGAGCCTCACTATAGCAATGATCAGTAGAGTTGTTTAGTCAAGGTCACCCTGACACCCCCTAATTATAAAGCCACCGGTGTGCAACACCAGCTTGAAAGAGAGGCAGACACGAGACTCCAACCTGTGAAAGGTAGGTAAGGCTGTGGGGGTGGGTCTTCTGGGACTTTGCAGGCCCACTCCCATCTCAGTGTGTCCAGAAGGTGGGATGCAGGAGTCAAATGAGGTTATTTCCAAGCCTAAAGACTTAGTTTTTGTTTGTTTGTTTGTTTGTTTCCTGTTGAGTTTTAAACGTATATGGGTCCAGTAATCTCTTTCTTCTGTTCCATTTCTCTCTTTTGAAATGGATGTCTCTGTCCTGTGCCTGTCCCATCATTGTATTTTGAGAACATATTTCTTGTTTGATTTCATAGGTTCACAGTTAGAAAACAATTTGCCTCAGTATGAAACATAGCTTGAAGTCTTGCCCATATCTGACTTAGATGATATTTAGATGAGACTTTGACTTTAGACTTTTGAGTTGGTCCTAGAACATGTTAAGATTTTGGGACTATGGTGTTGGAATGAATGTAGGTAGTATGTAAGAAGGACATGAATTTTAGGGAACCAAGGGTTGAAAGCTATAGTTTAAGTGTTTTTGTCACCTTTAAAACTCATGTTTAAGCTTAATTTCCAAATGCAACAGTAATACGAGGTATGGCCTTAGTAGGTAATTGAGTCATGTGGGCTCTGCCATCAAGAATGAGATTAACTACCCTAATAAAATACTTGATGGAGCCAGTTCATCTTTTTTTGTCCCTTCCATCCCTTCTGCCATGTGAAGACACAGTGTTTCTCCCCTTCAGAGGGTGCAACAACAGAATGGGAACTTGGAAGAAGAGAAAAGTCTGTATCACACACCAGTCCTACCACTACTTTTATCCCAATCTTCCAAAACTTCAGAACAATAAAAAAGTGTCTATTGTTTGTAAATTACCCAGTCAGTAGTATTTTGTCACATCAGCACAAGCAGACTGAGAAGATGAGACAGATCTTGACATATTTTTAAAGTACTGGCTAAGTATTTTGTAGAATGCCCCTTAGTTTAGTTTTGTCTGAGCTTTTTTCACAATTAGATTGCTGCTATACACTTTTGACAAGTATCACATAGAAATGTAGTATGTCAGGGAGTATATGATATCAATATGGCTCATTATTGGGAATATTAACTTTAATAACTTAAAAACTTACAGTTAATAAGTTTTTTTGTAGTAAGATACTCTGAGAAATGCAAATATCCAAATTTTATCATATATTTTTCCATTTTAGTATTCATAGATGATTATTGCCTGCAACAATTAATACTGCAATGTTGACTGAAATAATTGTTATTTTTCTATTTTCATCTTTTCATATTTAAAATTCTATTTTAAACATCAGTTGTCTTTCTTCACCCATCTACTTATTTTTATAATTGTCTATGAATGTATCAGTAAGGTCTCATGGTTTTTTGTTTTTCTATGTATTATATAACTGTTATGATTATTTATTTTCATGTTCAAATTGCCCCAGATATGAGTATTGGAAGCTCCTTCAAGTTGGTTTCATTATTTTTCATTATGCCATCTTAATTTTTTGAGGTTTTTATTATTTTTAAGTTGTTCCAGGCTTATCTTCTACTGTCTCTGCATTAATCCTGAAAACAGTCATTGCTACAAATAGTCATGTTTTTTAAAATTCATTATTTATTTATTTATTTATTTATTTTAATGGGAGAAGGGTACTTATAATCTAAGGAAACTAAGATCTGAATGATAAGTGTGCTTATTGCTACTGAATGTCATTATATCTAGGACATCTAAGTGGACATAGCTAACCAAAACATACAACCATGCCTCCATTAGTTATAATATATACATATATATGTATAAAAAGTATATATACATATATCTCTAAAACAAATGTAGCCATGTATGATGGCGTAGAGGAAATTAGAACTAAAAATATTTATGTACAATGACTTAAAGGAAATCTTGGCAATGATGTTTTTACCAAATATAGAATCTAAATAATTAGGTAGAAATAATGTTTAAAAAGAGACATTCTGAAGCTGAAAAATAAAATAGCTGAAATTTTTTAAACTGCTCCAAAAAGTATCTCAAGCAGATTCTGCTGAGATAATAAAAAACTTAACATATTTGAAAGTAAAGAAATTGAGTTTATATAGTCTGAGGAGTAAAAACAAAGACTTAGGAATAATTAGCAGAATCTAAAAAAAATATGGGTTACCAGCAAGTATACCAGCATACATATTATGATAATCCCAGAAGGAGGACTGAGAAGAGAAAAGGGCAAAATAAATAGTAACTGAAGACTCCCCAAATTTATGAAAATCATTAATTTGCACATTAAGTAGCTCAGAGAACTTCAGGTAGAAAGATCCACACCTAGCTACATCAAAATCAGACTGTAAATAGTCAAAAAAATATTGAAACCTGCAGAAGCAAAATGACTTAAAAGGCTTATCACATACAAGGGATCTTCATTCAGGTTAATAGCTGACTTCTCATCAGAAACTATAAAACCAGAAGGCATTGAAATGACATATTTAAAATGCTGGAAGAAAAGAACTAAAAAAATTAAGTAAACCAACAATTTCTGTGTTGACTCAAGAGTCATTCAGCAGTATGTTTTTTAGTGCCCATGTCTTTGTGAGTTTTGGGGATATCTTGTTGGTAGCAATATGTATTTTTATTACACTGTGACCTGAGAAGATGCATGGTATTATTTCAATTTCTTTGGAATTATTTTATGTTTGATTTATGTCCAAGAATGTGATCAATCTTGGAGTATGTTCCATGTGCTGATGAGTAGAATGTGTACTCTGTAACTGTGGATGAAGTGTTCTGTAGATGTCTATTAATTCCAATTGTTTAAGCATCAAGTTGAGTGTCTGGATCCCCTTATTGATTTTTTGCCTTGATGTTCTATCTAAGGTTGTTGGTGGGGTATTTAAGTCTCCAGTTGTAATTGTGAATCAATGTCCTCTTTTAGTTTACTTAGCAGTTCATTTATAAAACCTGGTGCTCCTATGTTGAATGCATATATGTTGGGTCCGTATAGGTTTAGAGTGGCTATTTCTTGCTGGTGGATTGAACTTTTTATTAATATGTAGTGTCCTTCTGTATCCTTTTAGAGTTTTGATAGCTTGAAGGCTATTTTATATGATATTAAAATTGCTACTCCTGTGACAGAAATAAAAAGAGTCCTGCAAACAAATAAAAACAAAGATACATCTTAACAGAATATCTGGGATGCCATAAAACCGTATTAAGGGGAAAATTTATAGCTCTGCACACACACACATCAAGAAAATGGAAAGATCATAAGTAAGGAGTTTAATGTCACACCTAAAAGAGTTAGAAAGACAAGACCACCAGAATCCAAATGTCCAGATCACCAAAATAAAGTTGCAGCTGTAGGGCATAGAAGACAAAAACATTACAGAAAAAAATCAACAAGATAAAAAGCTATGTTTTTGTGAAGATAAGATTAACAGACTCCAGCCAGACTGACTGAGAAAAAGAGAGAGAAAACCCAAATAAATACAATTAAAAATGCAAAAGATGAAGTAAAAAATGACCCAGAAAAAAATCAAAAGATTATGAGAGATTACTGTCATACCTGTATGGAAATAAATTTGTACTCCAAAAGAAAATGGAGGACTTTCTGACACCACACAACCTCCCAAGGTTGCAACAAGAAGGAAATTAAACCCTAAGCAGACCAATAACAATCCAAGAAATTGACTGCATCATAAGAAATCTACCTACAAAAAAATACGTTTTTTAAAAAAGTTCCTGGACCAGACAGCTTTTCAGCTGAATTCTACAACACATACAAGGAAGAGCTGATACCAATCCTATAGAAGGTATTCTGGGCATTTGAGAAAGATGGCACTCTCCATAATCATTTTATGAAGATAACATCACACTGATATCCAAACCTGGTAAAGTCTCAACAAGGAAAGATATTACAGGCCAATAAACTTGATGAATACAGATGCAAAAATTCTCAATAAGATTCTAGCAAATTGGATTCAACAATACATCTCAAAAAATCATCCACTGTGACCAAGTTGGCTTCCTTCCTGGAATGCAGGGTTGGTTCAACTTTCACAAGACCCTGAACATAATTCAATACAATAATAGATGTGAAAACAAGAACCACATGATTATATAACTGGATGCAGGAAAAAGAAACTTTTGACAAAATCCAGCACCTCTTCTTAACAACCCTTGAACATCTAGACATAGAAGGAATTTCTCAAAACAGTAAAAGTCATCTATCATAAAACCATAGCCAACATACTTTTCAGTGGACAGAAGTTTGAAGCATTCCCCTGAAAGTGAGAACAGGACAAGTTTGCCCACTCTCACTCCTCATGTTTAATATAGTGCTTAACGTCCTTGCTGCAGCAATCAGGTATGTCACAGACAAGTCATGCAATTATTGAACAAGAGAACTTCAGTGTCTATGTTAATACCAGATAAAATATACATTAAGAAAATTGTTACTAGAGACAAAGTGGGCATTTTATAATGATAAAAGGGTCTATCGGTCAATAAGAAATAATAATTATTAAACTAGAACTACCTAACACGAGAGTTTTGAGACATATAAAAAAAAACTAAAACAATAAAAAGAAAAATAGACAGTGCCACAATTATAATTGAAGAGTTCAATATCCAATTTCCAATAATACATAACAGCTAGAATTTAATCCACAAGGCAATAGGAGACATAAAAACACTATGAACCAATTATATTTAACAGATATCTACTTAACACTCCAAACAACAACAGCAGAATATGTATTCATCTCAAGTGTACATAAAACATTCTCCAAAATAGACCCCATGTTATAGCAAAGGAGGGCACCAATACATTTTTTTAAAAGATTTAAATCAAACATTTGAAACAAAAATCAACAAAAGAAGACAATTTGAAAAATAACATATATTTGTAACAGCAAATATTTGTCTAAATAATTAATGGATAAGAGAAAAAAATTACAAAGAATATTTGAAAATACTTGAGGATGAATGCAAATGAAAATACAATATACCAAAACTAAAACTAACAATATGTAGCTAATGTAGTGGTTAGAGGAATGGCTACAGCTGCAAACACAGATATTGCAAAGTAATTTAAGTCTCAAATCAACAACTTAGCTTCCACATTAACAAATTAGAAAATGAAAAGTAAGATGAAAACAAGCATCAGGAAGGAAATAAGAAAGAATGCACAAAAATAAAAGAGAATAAAAAATAAAACAGTCAATGAAACAAAAAATTGTCTACAAATGAACAATTAGCAACAGTGACCCCTCCCAAAAAAAGAAAAAAAAGACAAATTATTTGAATCAGTAATTAAAGAGAAAAAAACATTAGTGATCTTACAGAAATAAAATGGATTGTAAAAGAATATTTTGGATAGTTTTAGGCCTACAAATTAGTTAACCTAGATAAAATGAACTAATTTCTGGAAGTGCCGAAAATGAAAACACAAATCATTCACAAAATATTTTAAAATATTTTAAATAATATAACAACGCTCTCTAATTCATCCCATGAAGCCAATACTTCCTTGATGCCAAAACCAGATAGGGACATCAAAAAATAATAATAATAAAGTGACAAACCATTACACCTTATGACTATTGATTAAAAATTATTAATGAAATATTAGCAAACAGAATACAGAAACATATAAAAATAATTATATACCATGACCAAGAGGGCTTTATTCCAGGGATGTAGGAGAGGTTCAATATTTAACAGTCAATCAAGCAAATCCACCATATTGACAGGCTAAGAAAGAAAAAATATACATCATTATGTCAATTGATAAAGAAAATAATTTGACAACATTCAAGTTCCATTCATGATAATAACTCTTTTTACTTTCTAAATAGAGGAATTTCTCACTTGACAGAAGATCTACAAAAATTCTACAATTAATATTATGCATAATGAGGAAAAATGAAATGTTTTTCCCTTGTAATCAGGAACAAGAAAAGAATGTCCACTCTTATTACCCATATTTGACATGGTGCTAGACATTCTAGCTAGTGCAATAGAGCCAACAAATGTCACTGGAACAATTTTTAGGCAAAATATATAAACCTCACACCTTATGCAAAAGGTAACTCAAAATGTGTCATGGACTAAAATTAAAATATGACTATTTAAAAATATATAGGAAATAAATCCTTGGTACCTAAGACTAAGCAAAAAGATCTTAGACTTGACATTAAAGTACTGTTTGTAAAATAAAGTTAATACATTTGACTTCATCAAAATTAAAACATGTGCTCTGTGAATGACCCTGCTAAAAGAATTAAAAGACTCACTAAAGAGTGGGAGAAAATATTTGTAAACAATATATCTGACATAAGACTGTATATATATATATATATATATATATATACAGCAGTCCAATTAGAACATGGGAAAAAATGATGGCACACATAGAAATGAGCACATGAAAAGTTATTCAACATTACTAACAGATAGAAAAAATTTAAATTAAAACAACAATGAAATACCAACACATACTTATATAAGTGGATACACTAAAAAATAGTTACAACACCTTCTACTGACCAGGATGCAGAAAAATGATATCATTATGCATTGCTGATGTGTAAGCAAAATTCTATAGTGACTCTGGCAAACAATTTGACAGCTTTTTAGAAAAGTAAATATTAACTACCACATAACCCAGCAATGTGCTGCTAAGCATTTATGCCAGAGAAATTAAGACCTATGTTCACACAAATGTTGTACATAAATGTTTACAATAGCTTTATAATAGCCAGAATCTGAAAAAAAAGATGCCTTTCAGTGAGTAAATAACTTTTAAAAAATACTGTAATGTATCCCTTCCATGCTGCTATAGGCTAGATTGTGTCCCCACGGACATTTGTATGTGGCAGTCCTAACCCATGATGACATCAGAATGGGATTGGATGCAGAGAGGGTCTTTACATAGGTAATTAAGTTAAAATAATGTCTTTAGGATGGGCCCTAATCCAATGTGACTGTTGCCATAATTTTTAAAACTTTTAAGAAATGTACAAAAGCACTTGTAAAAAAAGACAATGTGAAGACACAAGAAGAAGATGACCATCTACAAGCCAAAAACAGAGGCCTGAGAAAGGTCACTCCTTCATTGCTGTCAACCCCATCAACACCTTAATTATTCTTCTAGCCTCCAAAATGATGAGAAAATAAATTTCTGTTTTTTAAGTCACCCAATCTGTGGTACCTTGTTTTGATAGTCCCAGCAAACTAGTATAGAATTGTGATGGTTAATTTTATGTGTTAACTTGACTGTACAACAGTATCCAGACATTTGCTCAAACAACAGTCTATATTTTTCTGTGAAGGTGTTTCCTTAGATGACATTAAATTTAAATCGTAGACTTTCAGTAAAGTAGCCGTAGTGTTTACATTAGTCCTTATAAGGACTAAGGACAGAAGGAAAGTGTACAACATTGCTAACTTGCAGAAGAAGAATCTGACCTCACCCAATTCCAACTGCTGAAGGACAACTCCACCAAGCCTCAGTGTTCTCATTAAGCTTACTCTAAGCCATAATGCAATCTCGCATTTATGCATATCTGTGGAACATGGCCTCTGGCTGTGCCACCAAGTGTGGCCAAGCATCAGAGATCTCACCTAGCAACTGAGTCAAGTACATGGCCTTAATTAACCACAGATTTTAAACAATACTTCCCACTCGGGGAAGACTACCTGCAACCTGGTCAGGGACAATCAGAGAGTTCAGCCAGCAGCTCTGCCTGACCTGACTCCAGCAACTAGTCTGACCCGATCACAGAACACATTTAGCAGAAATATTTGACCTCAGAGCACAGGAAGTGATGCAGTCCAACTGGAGAACTCAATACCACAGACTGCCTGTCCAGAATCCATACCAGTTGGCCCATCAAAAATCCATGGCTAGACCAAATGGTAAAGGTATATCACCACTAGAAAATACCTGCAAAGGTGGGAACTGTTGGCTGTCTCTTCAAATGAGCAGGCATCAATGACAAAAAAACAAAAAACTATTACAAATCAAGGAAATATAACACCACCAAAACATACAAATCTACCTCCAATAATAGACCCAGAAGAAATGGAGAAATACAAAATGACTGGCAAATAATTCAGATTCTCTTAAAGAAGTTCAGGAAACTTTTAAAAATATTGACAGAGAAATAACATTTTGACCACAATCTATTAACAAAATAAATTTTACAAAAAGTGGACACAATAAAAAGATAAACCTTATAGATAAACTATAAAATAACTGAAGTGAAAAAATTAATAAAAATCTTCAACAGAAGACTTTATTAAGCAGAAGAAAGAATCAGTGAACTTGAAGATATGACATTTGAAATTATTCAGTCAGAAGAGCAACTACAACAAAAAAGACTAGAAAAGAATAAATGTCTATGGAAATTATAGAACGCCAACAAGTGACATAATTAATTCATAATAAGAGTTTCAGGAGAAGATGATAAAAGATTCATAAGGCACAATTAAAGAAATATGAGCTTACAGTTTTCCTGATCTGGAGAAATACAACAACATCCAGATGTAGGAAGCTCAGAGGTCTCCAATCAAATTCAAACCAAAGAAGCATTCACCAAGGTGTATCATAATTAAGTTATCAAAAATCAAAGAATAGTTAAAGCAGCAAAAAATAGGAAGCATTTCACATTCAGGGGAATCCTAAAAAGAATTTCAGCAGATTTCTTAGCTGAAATCTGCGGGCCAGGAGAGAGTGCAAAAATATATTCAAAGTACTGAGAGGGCAACAAGCAAACAAACAACAATAGAAACTACCAACCAAAAATACTTCAACCAACAAATCTGTTCTTCTGATGGAAGCTTAAATAAAAACTTCCTCAGACTAACAAAAAGTACGGGAATTTATAACCACTAGGTCTGCCTTATAGGAATTGCTAAAGGAAATTCTTAATCTGAAACAAAAGGCTGCTAATTAATAGCAATGAATACAGCAATATGAAAGAAAAAAACCTCAATGATATAAGTAATACATAGTCATACTTACGATTCTCTGATACAAATGTTCTTTGACTTATGATGAAGTTAAATTCCAATAAACTCATTGCAAATTGAAAATATTGTAAGTTGAAAATGCATTTAAACACCTAACAAACCAAACATCATAGTTTATTCTAGCCTATCTTAAACATGCTCAGAAAATTTACATTAGCCTATAGTTGGTCAAAATCATGTACCATAAAACTTGTTTTCAATAAAGTTTTGAATATCTTTTGTAATTTGTTGAATACTCTGCTGAAAATGAAAAATAGAATAGTTGTATGGGTACTAAAGTACGGTTTCCACTGAATGTATATTGTTTTCACATCATTGTAAAGTCGATAAATTCTAAGTCAGACCATGATAAGTTAGGGACCAACAATATTGTAATGGTGGTGTGTAAAGAAATTTTATTCCTAGTATGAGAGTTAAAAAACTACAGAAGGAATGTACTTCAACACATTAAAGGCCATATATAATAAACTTATAGCTAACATAATTATTTTATTTTATGTTTTTGTTTTAGAGTTGTGGGTCACATGTGAGAATTTGCGACATAAGTAAATTGCATGAAAATGAGGTTTGGGATTTTAGTGAACCCACTCTTCCCTTGGTAGTGGACATGGTATCCAATGGGTGGTTGTCTGCTTCTTTTTTTTTTTTTTTGAGTCGGAGTCTCACTCTGTCGCCCAGACTGGAGTGCAGTGGCCGCTCCCGGCCACCGCAGCCTCGACCTGCTGGGTTCCTGCGATCCTTCCACTCAGCCTTCCAAGTAGCTGGAACTACAGGCGCGCGCCACCACACCCGGCTAATTTTTTTATTTATTGTAGAGATGAGGTCTCGCCAAGTTGCCCAGGCGGGTCTTGAACCCGCAGGCTCAGGCAATCCACTCACCTCAGCCTCCCAAGGCGTGGGATTACAGGCTGAGCCACCGAGCCCGGCTGGTTGTCTGCTTCTTATTCCCCCTCTCTCCCTTCCTCCTTTAGCAGTGCTCAGAGTTTGTTGTTTCTACAATTGTGCTCAAGTGCCCAGTGCTTAAGGCTGCTTTATGAATGAGAACATGCAGTATTCAATTTTTTTGTTTCTGTGACAGTTCACTTAGTATGATGGCCTCCAGCTGCACCCATTTTGCTGCAAAGAACATAATTTTTGTTCTTTATGGTTGCATAGTATTCCATTATGTATGGATACCATATTTTCTTTATCCACTCTACTTCTGATGGACATCTGGGTTGGTTCCATATTTTGCTGTTGTGAATAGTGCTGCAATGAACATACATGTGCAGGTGTTTTTTAAAAGAAAAAATTATGTTCCTTTGGGTATATTACCAGAAGGGGGATTGTTGGATCATTTAGTTCATTGAGAAAATACCACATTGTCTCTCACAAAGATTTAACTAGGCTACATTCACACCAACAGTACAGAAGCCTTCCCTTTTCTTTTCAGCCTCACCAACACCTGTTTTTTGTTGTTGTTGTTGCTGTTGTTTTTATTTTTTTACTTTTTAATGCTATCCATCCTGACCAGTGGTGTGAGGTGATATCTTATTGTAGTTTTGATTGTGTCTTTCTGATGATTAAAGAGGCTGAACTTTTTAAAATGTTTGTTGGCTGCTTGGTTGTCTTCCTCTGTGAAGTGTCTTTACATGTCCTTTGCCTACTTAAATTTTTTTTCCCTGTCAGTTTATTTGAGTTCCTTGTAGATC
>CAUYQG010246135.1:0-12179 GCA_963574415.1 Tarsius wallacei | reverse complement strand
ACCAGAATTACAGGTGTACTCTACCATGCCTGGCTAATTTTTTATTTTATTGTAGACACGAGGTTTCACCAAGGTGCCTGGGCTGGTCTCAAACCCATGGGCTCAGGCAATCCACTCGCCTCAGCCTTCCAAAGTCCTGGGATTACAGGCTCAGCCACCGAACCCGGCCTACTTTTCATTTTTGAGAAGAAAAAAACTTGCCTTACTTTGTTTTGAGTTTAATATTTCCTAATGGAATAAAATGTACATGTTCTGTGTCACGTAGGAAGAAGGAATACTTTTCTGTCTACTAGATACATATAGTGTTATGATATTGGGATTTCTTTTTAGTGAAGTTAACATTTGCTTAATATAGTTTTACTTTTTACTGGTTATTAAATATCCTAGTAGGCATGACAGCATGCTGAATCTATTAAAGTATATATACATATATAGTTATCTTAGTGATATCTTCCCTTTGTTTAGCACAGTGGTTTTCATATATTTATATCAAGGGTACCCTCAGTTATAATGAAAACTTTTGCACAACCTAAATATGCAATACAGATGAAAATGCAGCTGCTGTAATTAAAGCAGAGGTCGGGGTTCAGGCTCCCTGCTCATGTTCCCCATCTTTAGGAAGGGGAACTCCTGAAGCACCACCAGTCTCCCTAATACATTTTGCAGGTACTTGTTAGCAGAACAGGAAAGTTTTATCAACAAGCTGAAATTCAAGAGTACATTTTATTTGTTAAGCTATCAGCTAATAAAATCAGCCAATTGTTTCTATGACTGTTTTGTTTCATTGTAGACACAACCCATGATTATTAACTCCAGATTTGATTTGACTCATGCCACTGGAGGAAGTGGTTTGCTTTTTTACGGAGACATTTTGCTGACACTTAATATACTACAGGTTTAATAACTGTCTAACTTAAATGTCTTGAATATAATACCATATACTAATTTCAATAGGTTCAACAATGGATGGATGATTAAGATTGGAAGGGGACTTGATTATTTTAAGAAACCACAGGTAGGATATAATCTTATGAATAAGTGTATAGCGGTTTTGGTATCATTTGAAATAATATTCTTTTCTTCTCTTCTTAGGGTCATTTTTCCCTTGGATACTGTGATTTTGATTTAAGACCATGTCATGAAACAACAGTGGATATTTTTCATAACAAGCATACAAAGAAAATATGATGGGTAGTAATCTAATGTATATTATATATTTTTACTGTGAATATTAGATACTTTTTGAACAGATAATTTTTATAATGTATGAATCTAACAATAAATATATATTTCTACTAATTTATTGATCCGTTGTCCAGTTGTGGGAACACTCTTAAATATTTCAGTGTTTCTTTCAAGTCATACAGCTAATTTAAACATCTTGCCAGCTTTTCTCTTATTTGGCTGTGGGAGCATAAATCAACAAATGAGCAACTATTATGAAGATGAATTGGATCTTAATCTTGCCCAGGGAGTTTCAAGTCCAGGAATCATCATGGATTAGAGTACTTTTGAAAGACTGATGAGCTTGGGGGTCTAATAATCAGGGGAAAAGTACAATGTTAATTTTGTTACAATTAGGATAATTGTCACTGGCAAACATTTACCATCATTCATTTGTTCAATATTACTTAACTCCATAAAGGCAAATCAACCCATTTAATTATCCAAAAGCATTTTGCAAGTCATTCACTTTGGCTGGCACATTTGTAAAGCCTTGTAGCTTAGAATCAGCTGTTCTGGGTGTTCTGGGTAGGTCACCCATCCAGATGTCAGTTGAGTGGTTGGGGACAAAGAATAGGCATCATGGAGACAAGCTAGTAAAGGGGAGGTTGAGGTAGCAGTGGCAGTTCACAAGCTTAAAGAACAAGCTAAGCCAAAGTATTTGAGAGGAAAACTGAAGAACCCGTGTTCAGTATTGGAGAGAGCATACATAAGCATCACATCTGGAGAGTTCAATGATGTGGAGGACCAAAGGCAGACAGAAGTCATGGGAGCAAGGTTGGACAGAGTGGTCCTGCATCCTTGGACACTATGTGTTTCTTTTGTGGGCCAGAAGGTACATGATTGAGTTGGTATAAAAGGCCAGGAAGGGCTTTCAGAAGAGTTCCTGATGTTTTCCTTTGATGTTTTCAGGTTCAGGTGCTGATAATGCTGAATCTGAAAAATTTTACACTTGAACCAGTTTTGCTAAACCTTATTATATGGAAATTCAAGATCTCAGGAGAACACTTGGACAAGTATGAGACAAGTGTTCTGGTCAGAAGTTCCTTTCTGCAGAATATCCTAACTTATCTTGCCAGGTATCCACTGCCATGTGGAAATGAAGTGGCTTTTCACTCAGGTAAGAACATGTGTTAGATCTCTTTACCTTCATGTTAAAATGACAATTCTGGTTTTTAGAGCATATTAATCTGTCACTATAAGGAATCAGCAATCCATAATCCTGTGAAATTAACTTTTATCCAAGTCCTATAAAACTCCTGGCATAATATTCAAAGAGAGCCTGGGCGTGGTACTCATACCTGTACCCCCAGCACTTGGGAGGCTTAGGTAGGAGGATTGCTTGAGCACCAGAGTTCAAGACCAGCCTGGGGAATAAAGCAAGACCTTGTCTCTACAAAAAAATCAAATAATTAGCCATGTGTGGTGGCACATGCCTGTAGTTCCAGGAGGTTGAGGCTGTGGTGAGCTATGATCATGCCACTGCATTCCAGCCTGAGTGTCAAAGTGAGACCCTGACTCAGAAAAATAAAAGTAAAAAAATAAAGTCTGTAGAAATTCTATCCATTATTTTAGATAGTTGGAGTTCTATCCCCAGATCAGATTAGAGCACCACAAGGCTATCAGGTACGATTTTAAATATATCAAGAAATGTACAAGAATTATATGAACAACTATAGGCTTTATGAAAGGATGTAAAAGAAAATTAGAGTGACTGGAAAGACAAATTATGTTCCTGAATGGGAAGACTTAATGTCAGTTCTTCATAAATTATAAATTAAGTGACAAAAGAGATTAACACTAGGAGACTTGCTTGACCAGCTATAAAGACATAGCTACAATAATTTTCTTAACAACATATGGGCATAGGAATGGGCAAATAAATCAATGGGACAGATTAAAGAGTCCAGAAACATATTAGAGAGAGAGAAAATGAATGTGTGTATGGTGTCATTTCAAATTAGTGGGGAAAGAGTTCAATAAATTCAATAAATTAACACTAGGTCTCTACCATATTCCACAAAAAGGAAATAATTCTAAATGGATTAGAGGGCTAATTAAATGAAAAATCTATATTTAAAAAAAGAACCCCACTAAACGAATTAAGCACAACATAAAGCCCAGAACTGTCAAGGAAAGGAAAAAGCAAAATATTCGCTTGTGTAAATATTTAAAACTTGAGTAAGGGGAGCCATAACAAAGTTTAAAAAACATATAAGAAATAAATTAACTCATTTTTAGTGTTCCTAATATACAAGGAAGATGGTCAGACTTTTGGCAGTGACCTTGACCTGACTTCCTTTGCCTCTCCAAGAGCAATTTCTCCTGCTCTGCTGCCTTGTTTCTACCAGTACATACATCCTCAGCCAGATGCCACCTATTTTTTGTTCTCCTTGATGAACAAACTTCTCCATGGAGTTCTAATTCAACTGCCTATTAGACATTTCATATGGCATTTCTGAAGCACACAAACATTTCAAATATAATATACCCCACCTGAATTCTTCATATACACTCCCCTACTTCCCGTGTTTACTCCCATCCATCCAGTTGCTCAAATAAATCTAGGAGTTGTTTTGACTTCTCTTATTCCATATGCAAACTTTCATAAAGTTCTGTGAAATCTACCTTCGAAGCATATCGTGGCTCCATCTGTTCCAGGTGTTGCTTGGTCAAATTTCCTTTTGAACTTGAAGCACTTAACACCCTTCACCTGATGATATTCTCTCTCTTGAGAAACAAATGGTACTACTGCATCAAAGCATATCAAGACTTTCATAGCTTTCTCAGAAAATAATTTTCACGTGTTGCCACAAGCGTAATGCTTAAAAATATGCCCATGAGGAGTCTATAATCGTGTTTACTTGGTGTATTCAATATTGCTGCCTAAGGACAAAAGGACCTGCCCATTAAACCTGCCTCAAATGAAGAACAGCTAAACCATCAGTCATGTTTGTCCCAGGAACAACTTGAAAAGTAAAATCCCCTTCACGTACTCCACCCCCACTGAGATAACTAGTTGTAGGCAAAACCCTGTGTGTCTACTTCTGCTCTACCTTAAATAAAAGGGACTGGAGTGGGCCTGGACCCACTCAGAAACTTGAAAAGAAAATAATTCATTAAAAAAAGAGGACTGAAATCAATGTGGTGATATTCAAATACTGTTTTGTTGTTTGAGGTTGTGTTTCAGGCTGAATTATGCCCACCCCTGAAATTCTTATGTTGAAGTTCTTATCCCTAGTACCTCAGAATGTAACCATATTTGGAGATAATGTCTTTAAAGAGGTAATTAAGTTAAAATGAGGCCTGTAGGTGAGCCCCAATCCAATATGGCTGGTGTCCTTATAAGAACAGGAAATTTGGACACACAGTCATGCACACAGATATATGAGGAAACGGGAAAGTGGCTGTCTGCAAGCCAAAGAGAGGTCTCACAAGAGACCAAATCAACTGACACCTTGATCTTGGACTTTCAGCCTCCAGAATTGAGAAATTTCTACTGTTTAGGCCACCCAGACCATGGCCTAACAAACTTATACTGGCTCACTGTTTCCTTTTTAAAAGAACCAAAATTCTCCTAATTTTTGACAAGTGCCTAACACTGTCCACTTCTTTCCATGGCCACTGCCAGTACCATCTCTCCTTGCCTAGACTCCTACAGTAGCCTTGCAACTGGCTCTCTGCTTCCTATCTTGTCTCATATCAAACCATTCTTTACAGAGTAGCCGGAATAATCCTTATAAAAATTGTCTTCTCATTGCACTTAAAATGAAGCTCTACCTAGGCTTATCAGTATCTACATGACCTGGTCTCTGTTTTTCTCTCCAGTTTCATCTTGCCCCATTTTTCTCCTCGTCTCCACATTTGAGTTTGCCTGTACTTCCTTCAGTACCTTCAATAAGCCTAGCTTTTTCCTGCCTTTAGGAAAAAAGTATGCTGTTCTGTGTGGTAAACTGTAACTTCCAAAAATGGCTGCAACAAAATTCCCCATTTCAGAAGCTCTTTGTATAATGACTTTGACATTTTTCCTATGGAGAAGTGGGTTCTATGTTCTCTCCCGTGAATTCTGATGTGCTTGTGACTAAAGAAGCGATCATGTTACTTTCAAGGCTAGGTTACAAAAGGAAATACAGTTTCTGCCCTTCTTTCTCGGGTCATTTGCTCTGGGAACACAGCCACCATGCTGTGAGGAAGTCCAGGCAGCTCAAGCGGAAGAGCTGAAGCTCTCAGCTCCAGCAGAGCTCCCAGCACCAATCTGCCAGCCGTGCAAGTGAGCCTTCTTGGAAGTAGATATTTCCGGTCCCAGTTAAGCTGTTATAGCAAATGCCATTCGTATCAAATGGGTCTAAGACCAATTTTTAAAGATGAAATAAAATGGAATACAAAATATAAGAAAAGTAAATAGCAAGGATAAGCAATGTATTGTCAAGCTTTGTTAGGTACACATGAATATATATGTGTGCTAGGGGACAATGTAAACTATATTTTTTTGCTCTAATTTTACTCCGGTTTTAAAAATGTTTGAAAGCTATACTAAATGGTCAATTCCTGAGGTCAGAGACCATTTCTGTTTCATTCACTATGTACATCCAACAACTAGCAGTGCTTGGTACATAGGAAGCACTCAATACATAGTAAGTAGAAATAAGAGGAGTGTGTAAATGAATGAACTGTAAAGACAGGAAATTGTCAACAGCGATGTTACTCTTTGAAGAAGTTTGGCAATGAAGAGATGGAGAGAAAAAGAATCTTGAGCAGGAGACTTTTAGGAAAGAGAAGATATAAGTATGTTCATTCCCTATGGTTAAGAATACAGTAAATGTGGAAGTAAAGAAAAATGCAAGGTAAGGAAGATCTATGTTGATGGTGCAAGGACCAAACACAGGCAGGAGAGGACAAAATCTAAGGTAAAACTAGAGGGATTAGCTGTAAGGAGATTTCTTTCTGTGAGACTGAATGAAAAGAAAAATGCTGAAGCAGAGAACATGGGGGCTAGAGAGGCTCATTTTTTAAGGTCTCAGCTCTCAACAAATTATGACTCAAGATTTGTGACAAGGTAACAGTGGAATTCTCAACTTGAGAAGAATGGAAACATTAAGGAGTAAGTCGCTGGGAGTGGTGGCTCACGCCTGTAATCCCAGCACTTTGAGAGGTAGAGGCGAGAGGATTGCCTGAGCTCAGGGGTTCGAGACCAGCCTGAGCAACATGGTGAGACCTTGTCTCTACAATCAATCAAAAAATTAGCCAGGCATGGTGATGCATTCCTGTGACTCCAGCTACTTGGATGGTTGAGGCAGAAGGATCTCCTGAGTCCAGCAGGTCAAGGCTGTGGTGGTCGTGAGTGTGTCACTGCACTCCAGCCTGGGCGACTGAAAGAATGAGACTCTCAAAAAAAAAAAAGAAAAAGAAAAAGAAAGAAAATAAAATAAAATGGAATATGTCCTCTCAAGAAGAAAGGAAGTTACTCAGGCTCAGTGGCTCAGCCTGTAATCCAAGCACTTTGGGAGGCCGAGGTGAGTGGATTGCCAGAAACCGTGGGTTCGAGACTAGCCCAGGCAACTTGGCAAGACCTTGACTTTACAATAAATCAAAAATTAGTCAGGCTTGATACACACCTGTAGTTCCAGCTACTTGGAAGGCTGAGGTGGAAGGATCGCCGGAGCCCAGCAGGTCGACACTGGGGTGACTGTGAGCATGCCACTGCACTCCAGCCTGGGTGACGGAGTAAGACTCCAACTCAAAACAAAAAAAAAGAGAGGAAGTCAGCCAGAGATGAATTGAATCTGACACCAACAGAAAGAAGATACGTTAACTTATATACCATATATAAGTTAAAGTTATATAAGTGTATTTTTAGGTTATATATGTTTATATATATAAACTTATGTGTCCTAATTATATGATTTTTCTTCCATCGCCTTCTAGAAAGATAAGTAGAAATCAAATGTTATGTTGAAATTTAAAAAGTGGCTATGGTAGGTCAAGGGAGAGAAGCAAATGAAAATACTGGTAAGAAAGCACAGCATACTTACAGTATAATTCAGGCTAGGGTAGAAGGGAAATGAAGCATGGTGAGATTAGGGAAGGGTTAAAGGCTTAGAAAAGTGCAATGGGCTTGATTTAGTGGGAGAGAATTTTAGAGTTCAAGTTAAAAGAGGTTGCAAGAACTCTAGGTTATATTCCTTAGAGGTATGAAAAACAAAGAACTAACTCTGGGTTCTGAGTGTCCAATATGGTATACATCCCCAAGAGAGTAAAAGAAGGAGCTGAAACATAAATGTGTGCTAGGTATTAAAATCAATGAGGAAAGAAACAGAATATCCTAGAGGTCAGAAGACAATATGAACAGGGATAGGTGATAAACAATTTGAGAGAAGCTATTGAAAATGACTAGTTTCTTTTTTTTGAGTTAGAGTCTCACTCTGTCACCCAGGCTGGAGGGCACTGGCACGCTCATGGCCACCGCAGCCTTGACCTGCTGGGCTTAGGTGATCCTTCCGCCTCAGCCCTCCAAGTAGCTCGAACTACAGGCATGCGTCACAACACCTGGATAATTTTTTTGATTTATTGTAGAGATGAGATCTTGCCAAGTTGCCCAGGCTGGTCTCAAACCCGTGGGCTCAGGCAATCCTCTTGCCTCGGCCTCCCAAAGTACTGGGATTATAGGCTTGAGCCACCGTGCCCAGCCAGAAGAAGCTTTACTCAGTCACAGATATAATTCCACGAGGTTCTCCTTCTTTTACAGTTTTTCATCCTGAGAGCTTGGCTGTGATCCAGAGAGAGATTCTTTCTGACTTTTTGGCTACCTAGGGGGACACAGATTTTCCGGTCTGCATTTGAAGACAGTCAACTGTCAGAGTGGGGACCTGATATACGAAATGCACAGGCATCACTTTTGACTAACTCTTGCCACCTCTCAGGAGATTGTCTAAGTCTAAATCCTCTTCTCCAGGAAAAACTTCTGCCTCTTATATGCACCTCAGCCTCCCAAAGTGCTGGGATTATAGGCGTGAGCCACCATGCGCAGCTTTTTTTTTTTTTAAAGAGACATACAATATGCATGTATAAGAAATTTTATTTTCTAATAAAACTGTCAGTCTTAAGAAATTTACTTGGGCTCACATGATCTCCTTAATTTTTTCACAGAGAATATTCCATTTACTGTGTAGCTCGTGGTCTTGTGGACATGTTCTAAGTAATGTATTTGTTAGCACAGAAGTTTCAGTTGGGCCAAACTTACTGCCAGTAAGACCTGAATTTAATTTGTCACATATTTCCACTGGCAACCAGTGATCAGGTGCTTCAATATTACAGATTTCAATTCTTCCATTCTTAACGTTTATGAACACCTTAATTTCCAAGTGTGACTGTTCATGTAAGACAGTAAAGGAAGTATTTACACTAAACTTTGGAGTTCTGCCATATATCCACTCCCAAGTTTGTAGTTCTTTGGTTTTTCTACTAATTCCAGGAAACATTGTCTCATCTTCTGGGTTTATTAGGTGAATGTGATGATCAATTTGATGATAAGCAGCATACTCTGCAGCAACAGCATTCACCAACACTTCACAGGTCAGAGTGGGATCTTTTTCCAAGAGATTTTTTACTAAGGAAGGTATGCTAGCAGTGGCATTGCTCTTGATCCCTTGGTAAGGGCTCTTTAGTGAAGAAGACAAGAAGGTCCCATCGGTACTACATAATAAAGTGCAATGGTGATAAGCAGTAGTCCGGCCGATCTTAGAAGCTGTCCCCGAGATTTTAAACTGTCCATCAAGTAAAAGGTCAAATCTTTTGGTAGCCTGCACATCCAGCTGGGGTTGAATAGCATTTAGAGCTCTCACAATTAACTTCAGATTTTCCATCCTATCATACTTATTTTTGGTTGTAAAGAAAGTCAAATTGATATTACCCATATCATGGTAGACTGTTCCTCCTCCACTTCTTCTCCGAGCCAGTTTTATACCTTCTTGTCTCATTAGATTCAGGTTACATTCCTGCCAAGGATTCTGATGTCTACCAATTACAACAGAGGGAGAATTTCTCCAAAAGAAAAGAATTGATTTGCCTTCTAGATTCATATGGTCATGGATCCAGTCTTCTACAGCCAGATTTTGATAAACATCACTGGAAACCGACTGTAGAATGAGTCCACTTTTGACTGTATTTTTAAAGCCAGCTGCTGGAAACTTGTGGTTACAAAGTAACTGGAAGCAGTTCTTCATTGAAAATGGGATCAGCATGCTTTTAAAAATGGAAGACAAACAGATTAATTCATTAAAAAAAGAAACATTAAATTCTACTTTCCAGCTATTAACTCTTGGTTATTTAATCGAAACTTAACTAATTCTCTGAGTATCCAGTTGCTTTTCTTGCTATTTAGCTTTATGTTTATTCTCCAGCAACTCTACAACAGAGGAACGTAATGTAAACACGAATAATGTGTAAAATGTCCAGACGGAATGAATTTGTTCATAGCCTTCCTATAAAAACCTGCATCATTCAAAGGAAATAAATGAAGACAAATTTCAATTAATTTCAGTTGAAATGTAATAGAGCACAGATTTTTCAAACAATTAGTCTGCGGCAAATACATTATATAACATATCTCAAAGCCAAACAAATTACTTTGAATTTTCAAGTAATATATGTTCATTGAGAAAATGAGAAAACACAATAAGCAAAAAGAAGAAAATAAAAGTATCCATAATTCTACTACCTGGAGATAATCACAATTAACATTTTGGTGTAAACCCACTTTATTTCTGTACATGTATATATACACACACTTCCCCATGCAAAAGTGTAACCATACTGTTAATTCATTCAAATTAAATCTATTTTTATATCAGTTTTAATGACTGTGTAATATTCTGTTGTGAAATATACCAGCTTACTCAGTAAGTCTTTTAGTCTGTAATTTTAGGTTTCTAGTTTTTCTCTTATCAATGATGTACTCATGAATATCTCTGTGGAAAGCTTTAATTATGTGTTTACAATACTTTGTAAATAATTCCTATTTGACTTTGGAATATATGATTTACTGGCAGCATAACTTTTATTTAGACCAATATTAACTAAGGATGAACCCAAGGTCAGAAGAAAGGCGATCAAGAATATGCAAAAGCGATGAACAAATTCATTCTGTCTGGACTCTAAACATTATTCATGTTTGCATTGCTAGTGAAGTATTAGCTGGCAAAAAGTTGAAAATACTAACTGAATGACTACTTATGGTCTTAAACCATTCTATTCCAATTCTATTTCTTAGCATGTTTATAATTTTCCTTTAGGTTGAAGAACTGGGAATATAATGGGTTATTAAAGTCCATAACTAGGCCAAAATATTTACTTAGTAATGTCCTAGAAGTACAATTCCTAGGTTAAAGAACCTTCATAATTTCATCACTCGTTATATTTTATAAACTATGCTACAGAAAAGTTGAACCAATTTATACTCCCTCTGTTGAGAAAGGTCTGGAAAGGCTTAATAGAACAAGGGATGTTTGAACTGAGGCTCCAAATCTGATAGCTTACCAGGTCGATGGGAGTAGCATATTCTAGGCATCTAGGCAAAGGCAAAGAGTCATCTAATATTGAGGCATGTTTGGGGGGCTCTCTCCTAAGGGGAAGACTTCCAGTTTTCTAGCTCCAGTGAAGCCTATGGCTACACTGCCCCTGGAAGCTTCCACACATTGCTTTTCTTTTGTTAATCTTTTTGTTCTTGGTCCTATTTGTCTGACTTTGATGTCATCCCACATTCATTCAACAAATATTTATGGAGCGCCTACTAGTCACAAGGTAGTAAGGGGACAGAGGAGAGCAGGAGACAAGTTCATGTAATCCTAAAATGTCTGGATTTTTTTTAAAGGTTGCTGGAATCCACTGAAGTAGGAAAGTGTAAAGTCGGCCATTATACAAACTGCCTCTGCAGTTTTGAGTACAGATTAAAGACAGAACAGTTACAGAGTAATGCTGTTGTCCAAGCTAGAGATGAGGGTCTCAGGTAGGGTAGCAGAAAGAGAAGGGGATGGATAACAGCAATATTAAGAAGGTAGACTGGGCTGGGAGTGGTGGCTCACACCTGTAATACCAGCATTTTGGGAGGCCAAGGCAGGGGGATTGCTTGAGCCAGGAGTTCAAGACCAGCTTGGGTAACAGCACAATCTTGTCTCTACAAAGGATCAAAAAAATTAGCTGGGTGTGGTGGTGGGTACCTATAATCTGAGCTACTTGGGAGGCTGAGGTGAAAGGATCGCTTGAGCCCAGGACATTGAGACTGCAGTGAGCTGTGCTTGTGCCACTGCACTCCAATTTGGGTGACAGAGACCGATCCCGGGTCAAGGAAAAAAATAAAAGGTAGACTGGTCCTTGACTTCAAGGAACTTTTAGTATCTCCACAGTCTAGCAATCTAATGGGAGATACCAAAAAAGCAAGTAAGGCAATAATTAAAATTTAGTATCATAGTGCTGTGATAGGTATATTAGAGAGCCAGCTAACCCTCTAGTGGAAGTAACATTAAAGCTGAGACATAAAAGGGGTAAGGAAAAATATTCCAACGATGCAATAGCTTGGTGGAAAAGGAGACAAGATCTATGCAAATAATTTAATTCCACTGGCTGGTACTTAAAAGTGCAAGAATGGGGAGTAGGAGATCAGAAGGCAAGGGAAGTAGAGGTCAGATTATGAAAAGCCTAAAAATTTGTGTTAAATGCTTGAAGTTTATCCTGAGAGCCATGGGGAAGGTGCTGAAAAGTTTTAACAAAGTAGAAGACTGGATTTAAACTTTAGAGACATCACCTCGAGATTTAAGGATGGAGAATGTACAAATTTGGTAACTGGCTGAAAGAGGGTAAGAGAAAGAAGTCAAGGAAGCCGGGCTTGGTGGCTCAGCCTGTAATCCCGCGCCGTGGGAGGCTGAGGTGAGTGGATTGCCTGAGCCCGCGGGTTCGAGACC
>CAUYQG010246129.1:0-45397 GCA_963574415.1 Tarsius wallacei | reverse complement strand
TCCTGGGCTCAGCCTTCCAAGCAGCTGGCACTACAGACGCACACCACCATGCCTGGCCAGTTTTTGTCCTTTTTTTGTAGAGCTGAGGTCTCGCTATGTTGCCCAGGCTGGTCTCAAACTCCTGGGCTGAAGCAGTCCTCCCGCCTCGGCCTCCCAAGGTGTTGGGATTACAGGTGTGAGCCACCGTGCTCAGCCAGAGTTCTGACCTTTTAAAATCAACATCCACGTGGGTTCAACTATATTAACATTTCCATTCTTGGTGTGCCCTCTGGACTCATGACCACGTGGGCACTCCCAAGACCCCTCTCTCAAAGTTTTCCTTTTCCTTTTCCTTGAAGGGCCGTCCTGCACCCATCATGCATGCCCCGGAGGGGGGAGAGGGAGCACAGAGACAGGAGTCCTGTGCCTGTTTTAACATTTTTGAGGCCACGAAAGCACCTGTCATGTGTATGTCCACCCTTGTGAGGAGCTGAGGTGGTTCCTCTGGGCCCAGCCAGCTTCCTTCTTCCCAGAGGGTCCTCCCGGGGGCCAGAGTCACCTGGGAGGCTGGGGCGAGCTGTCGCTGGGCTTCGACGGCCCCAATCCAGGTGCCAGGCTCACGGGCCTCGGGTTCCACCATTCAGGCCGAGGGGACGGAACAGGCCATCTGTGAGCTTTCCCGGGGCTCTGAGGAGTCTCGGCTCGCTGCTGTGTGGCCTAGTGGCTGGTGGTGTGAGTCTCAGCTCTGCCTTTGTTCATCGTGTCTCACTCAGCTCTCTGTGCGTGAGTGTCCGTACTGATCCAATGGGGATCAGGAGATCGCCCCCCTCGGGGAGCTGTCTTTGGAATTAAATGAGTTAACGCATGTCGAGGGGTCGGAACTGTGTGTAGGACAGATAAAGCTCTCTGATGTCAGCTCAGGGGTCCCATATGGAGCCCTGGTCCCCGCCGCCCCAGCCTGAGCAGCCCTGGAGGAAGGCAGGCCAGGCACCCGAGAGGAGACACACCAGACACCTAGACCTCAGCCTTGGGGACCTGCCGGGCCAGGCCGCAGGACTGTAGGCTCAGTGGCCTGGGGCTGCTGCCACTGGCCGGCTCATCCCGCCCGGTGCCCCAGCACAGAGTCAGCCCACAGGAGAGTCGCAGTCTAATTTGTTCAGATACTCGTCCCGGTCCCCTATCCCCTGCGTGCTCCTCAATCCTCACTCTGAGAAACAGTCTGTCCAGGCCCACTCCATCTGAAGTCCTGCAGGACCTGTGACCTCTGACTGCCGAGACTGTCTCTCCCAACCTCCTGTTCCCTTCCAGCTGGCTGTCCCCCGCAAGGGCAGGGTTCTGGACTGTCCTGTTCTCTGCTCTGAGTCTGGTCCCCAGAATGCTGCCCAAGGGGTCATGATAAAAAAAAATATGGGTAGAGGCCGGGCGCGGTGGCTCAGCCTGTCATCCCAGCACTTTGGGAGGCCGAGGCGAGAGGATTGTCTGAGCCCAGGGGTTCGAGACCAGCCTGGGCAACTTGGTGAGTCCTCATCTCTACAATAAATCACAAAAATTAGCCAGGCGTGGTGGCGTGCGTCTGTAGTCCCAGTTACTCGGGAGGCTGAGGCGGAAGCATCACCTGAGCCCAGGACGTTGAGGTTGTAGTGAGCTGTGATCATGATACTGCTCTCCAGCCTGGGCAACAGAGTGAGACCCTGACTCAAAAAAAGAGAAAGAGAGAGAAAGAGATATACATTGAAGTAGTTATGTTCATGGAGGTTAAGAAGCTGTTGAATTGAGGCGAGGAGACCAGAGGTGGTGAGCACACAGGGTTTACAGACCTTGAAAGGGTCAAACACTGGCTCTGTTTGGAAGGAGAAGAATGTGCCTTGTAGGGCACACCTTCAGCTGGACAGGATGTCTCTTCAGAAAGGAGCAAGCTGCAGCAGTTGCAGATAGAGGTGGTGTGGAGACGATGCCGTTACCGTTGAGTGTTTTCACTCTAAACACATGTATTACCTTTGGCTTGAAGGACTTTTGAAAGTAATTATTGTAATTATCTCTTTTGGAAATATTCATGGGGAAACTGACTTTCATTGTTTGTGTTTCTGCAAATTTCTGCCCTATTGCAGTTTTCTGAGCTCGTGTGGCAGTTTTATTGGAGCTTGGTGAATTCTCAGTGGTGACTGCCAATCACACATTTCTTTGACCCAGGGATACTCAGAATTTCCAGCATAAGCAATCTGAATAAAACTGGGATGGGAAACTTAAAAGTCCCCAAACACCTGTAATTTTAATGAACTGAATCCCATTTAGGGCTTCAGCTCCTGTGGCTCCATTTCTGGAACCTTCTCTTTCTTGGCTTTAACGTCCACCACTCCCAGCCTCATTAGTTCATACTTCCCTACCCAGATTCTGGTACATTCCACCTCACTGTGACTACTCCCACGGGAGGAAAAAAAGTGAGAACTGGGTTGAATCTTTGGGAGTAGGTAAGGACCTTGGCAGTAGCTCAAGGCAAAGTCACTTTTGGAGCTCATTCACTAGCCTTTTTGAGCTATGACTCTGCCTTGCTGCTTGTTTTGGCTTGGCTGGCCTCCGTGTCCTACCTTTCAGGATCCCGGTGCCCTCATTCTGTTGTTATTTCTCCCTGAGCCTCCCTGGATTTCTCCATGGAAATACACCATGTTCCAAAATGACCTTGCAGATCTTCGACCCTTTGTCCTCCTTTCTTGTCCCTTCCCTTCAAAATCTTTCTCTTCCCTTTGAATGGATCAGGTTAACCAGATTGGGTATTCTGTTTGTTTTATTGGGTTTTTTTCAGCCAGGGTCTCACCCTGTCACCCAGGCTGTAGTGCAGTAGAATGATCACAACAATCATAGCTCATGTCAGCCTCCTACAATCCTTCCACCTCAGCTTCCCAAGTAGCTGAGACTAAAGGCACACGCTATCACACCTGGCTAATTTTTTGTTGATTTTTTTTTTTTTTTTTTTTTTTGTAGAGACGAGGTTTTGCTATGTTGCCCAGGCTGTTTTTGAACTCCTGGGCTTAAGCAGTCCTCCCACCTTGGCCTCCCAACGAGCTGGGATTGCAGGTGTGAGCCACCATGCCCTGCCCCAGATTGTTTTTTGTTTGTTTGTGTTTTGAATCAGTCTCACTCTGTTGCCCAGGCTGGAATGCAGGCTGGCATGTAGGCTGCTCACGGCCACCACAGCCTTGACCTGCTGGGCTCAGGCAATCCTTCTGCCTCAGCCTTCCAAGTAGTTGGAACTACAGGTGTGAGCCATTACACCCAGCTAATTTTTTGATTTATTATAGAGACGAGGTCTCGCTAAGTTGCCCAAGCGGGTCTCGAACCTGTGGGCTCAGGCAATCCTCTCACCTCGACCTCCCAAAGTGTTGGGATTATAGGCCTGAGCCACTGCGCCCAGCCTTCCAGATTATTTTTTTAATGCAGAATCCGATAGTGAGGATCTCTTTCACCTGTCTTGTCCAGGATCATGTTTGATTCTTAACTCGGATGAATTCCAAATTAGTGGATTTCAAGTTGCAATAGGGAGATATTCTTGGTCAGTAATTATCTTTCATTAAATGACTCTTTTATGTCTGAGTCTGGTCCTGAGAGATAGCAGAGGGAACTGTATTTATGGCCTGATTAATTGACTCCTCCATCCCAAAGAATGGGAAGACAAATTGGCAGGAGCTTGGGCTACTGCAGAGCTCTAGTCTGTGATTTTTTTCCTCCTCCAGTGAGAGGAGTTCCATAGCTCAGGTGTTGCAGGCAAATCAGAAGACAGCTGTGCTTATGCTCAGGCTTCTGCTGAAGCAGACAGACACTGTACACAGTGGTTCTTCCTTCTCATCAGAGGAACTCCACTTTTTTTGTTTCCTTTTTTGAGTCAGAGTCTCATTCTGTCACCCAGGCTGGAGTGCAGTGGCACACTCATGGCCACCGCAACCTCGACCTGCTGGGCTCAGGCAATCCTTCCACCTCAGCCTTCCAAGTAGCCGGGACTACAGATGTGCGCCACATGCCTGGCTAATTTTTTGATTTATTGTTGCCCAGGCAGGTCTCGAACCCGTGGGCTCAGGCAGCCAGCTGTGACTCTACTTTTTTTTTACTATATAAATAGATTGAACCTAAAGGGTCAAGACAGCAAACTGGTAGGGCAAGAGACTTAGATGATCTAGCAAGGTGGAGGCTGAAAAAGTGTAACCTTGGAAAGGAAGTGAGGAAGGAGATGTTGAAGGTTCTAGAACATGTTGGCCAGAGATGTGGGATAGCGAACACCTTGAAAGGAGTATCAGAAGCCGGGCTCGGTGGCTCAGCCTGTAATCCCAGAGCTTTGGGAGGCTGAGGTGAGTGGATTGCCTGAGCCCGCGCGTTCGAGACCCGCCTGGGCAACTTGGCAAGACCTTATCTCTACAATAAATCAAAAAAAATCAGCCAGGCGTGGTAGCACATGCCTGTGATTCCGGCTACTCGGAAGACTGAGGCGGAAGGATTGCCGGAGCCCAGCAGGTCGAGGCTGCGGTGGCTGGGAGCGGCCACTGCACTCCAGTCTGGGTGACGGAGTGAGACTCCAACTCAAAAAAAAACAAAAACAAAAAAAGAAAGACAGGAGTATCAGAGACATTTCCTACTTTCTCCTCCTTATAGTTTATAGCACAATCCCAATTTCTATATCTCCTGAAATGTAACAGATTGATTTTGCTATGTATTTAAGAACTGTGCAGGGCGCAGTGACTCACACCTGTAGTCCCAGCACTTTGGGAGGCAGAGGTGAGAAGATTGCCTGAGATCAGGGGTTTGACACCAACCCAGGCAACTTGGCAGGACCTAGTGTCTACAATAAATAGAAAAGTTAGCCGGGCAGTGTGGTACATGCCTGTAGTTTCAGCTGCTTGGAAGGCAGAGGCAGAAGGATCACCTGAGCCCAGCAGTTTGAGGCTGCAGTGGCTGTGAGTGTGCCACTGTACTCCATCCTGGGTGACAGAGTAAGACTCTGACTCAAAAAAAAGAAAAAAGGACTCTATTACTGACCTGCAGTGTGCTTAAGCTGGGTCTGTTCTTTAGGTTGTTGCTTAGGTGACATAGTCATCTGCTTAAAACTTGAAAAACAAAAATGGAAAAGAATGGTGGAAATAAGGAATCTGG
Source organism: Tarsius wallacei (assembly GCA_963574415.1). Classification (NCBI taxonomy): domain Eukaryota; kingdom Metazoa; phylum Chordata; class Mammalia; order Primates; family Tarsiidae; genus Tarsius; species Tarsius wallacei. Next base: position 40,282 of record CAUYQG010246129.1, on the reverse strand, counting down.
AAATCAAGGCTGGCTTAATTCTTCAGTTTACTTTTACATTTATGTATGTATGTATGTATTAGTTTAGTTTTTTTTTTTTTGAGTTGGAGTCTCACTCTGCCACCCAGGCTGGAGTGCAGTGGCATGCTCATGACCACCACAGCCTCTACCTGCTAGGCTCAAGTGATCCTTCCACCTCAGCCTTCCAAGTAGCCGGAACTACAGGCACGAGCTACCACACCCAGCTAATGTTTTTTTGACTTATTGTAAAGACGAGGTCTCCCCATGTTGCCTAGGCTGGTTTTGAACCTGCAGGCTCAGGAAATCCTCTTTCCTCGGCCTCCCAAAGTGCTAGAATTTCAGGCGCCCGGCCTTATTTATTTTTTTAAGAGACAGGATCCCACTTTGTTATTCAGGCTGGAGTATAGTCATGTGATCACAGCTCTGCCTTCAGCCTCAAACTCCTGGGCTCAAGAGATCCTCCTGATGCCTTGTCCTAAGTACCTGGGACTACAGGGTGCCTGGCATCATGTCCAGCTATTTAAAAAAATTTTTTTTGTAAAGACGAAGCCTTGTTATATTGCCCAGGATGATCTCAAACTTCTAGCCTCAAATGATTCTCCCGCTTCTGCCTCTCAAAGTACTGGGATTACAGGTGTGAGTCACCATGCCTTGCCTAATTTTTCAGTGTTAAATTCTGTCCAATCTATCTATCATTCTGATCTAATGCCCCCCACCCTTTATATACCAGTGGGATCTCTAGCTCTTTTAATCATTCCTCTTTAAGTATAAAAGCAGCCCAGATCATTCTGCCTGCTTGAAGTCTGACTTCAAGTTTTTTTCCAGTCTTACCTTTTTCTGCTTTCCTTCTAAACCCCATCTTTTAGTCAGACAGAAGTATTTTTGCTCCCGTCTCAATTTCTAATTCCCACCCTATTTCAAGACCCCTTACAAATGCTATCTCTCTCATGAGACCTTACCTAATCACTACCCCATCTATAGCAAATCATACATACTAATAAAGTGATCTCCTGTCTCGCCTAGAGCCTGCACCTACCTTTAAGCCATGATTGAGTGCCTACTGTGGTCAAGTAGGCGCAGTACTGATGACTGTGAACAAAATTTACTGTGAATTGACGTAAAATCTTATATTCAACAGTTAATTAAGTGGTAATGGGAATAGCAAAAAAAAGTTCATAATTATGGGTAGATAAAATAAGTATAAACACACAGAATGTGTATGGAGCCTGGCACATAGAAGATTCTCAGGTATTTGCCAAATTAAGACAAATTGAAAAATGAAATAAGACACAGATTATGTACTTTGGAGGGTTCACATATACCTGGAATAATGAAAGAAAACTTCCTGGATGAAGTGTCATTTGAACTAGGACTTGAAGAATGAGGAATGGAGTTGGCCAAGAAGGGTGGAGGTGTGGGAATTACTTCCAGGAAATTTCCGGGAGAGGCAGAAACATGAACACAGAAATGGGGAACTATGTGACGTGGATGGAGAACATTTAGGTTGGTTAGATGGAACACAAATGTATGAAAGGGAACAGAAAAAAATTAAATTGGGAAAAATAGAGGCTAAGTTATAGAGCACCTTGGTTGATTGTCTGAGTCCTTTATTTGTGGCATATTTACTAAGATTGTTTCACTCTCCACCTACTACCTTCTAAGATACAACTCTAATTTCATCTTAGCTCAGTCAAGTCCGGTTTTGAATGTTCATCTTAGAATTCACAGCTAAGCCATATCAGCATGTGTGTCATATCCCATCTAGGAAATCTTCAGCATTTCTGATCTTCTTGATTTATTTGTTTCTTGAGTTCTTGGTCTAAACCATAGTCTGAGCACCTTTCATCATAGAAATTTCTCCAAAGAAGGAATTTCTTTTCCAAAATGAGAGAAGTATCTCCTATTCGAAATAATTCCTGTTTTTACTTGTCCCGAGTGTCCTGAGTCTCTGAATTTGCAGATAGGTCTGGAGTTTCTTAGTGCTTGAGCCTTTGGAAGCTGTATTCTTTTCCCAGGGAGGTCTGTAAGATGTTGCATCTCCAGCATACTGAATGGTAGCTAGCACACAAAATGTCCAATGCCATCCCTTGAGGGATCATATTCAGTATTTTCCAAAGTGTGTTCTAAAGAAAACTTGTCCTGTCAAAGATAGTCCCTTGAGAGGATCATAGACAAAAGGTTAGCTCATAACGAGAATAAGTATCATTTATTGAACACTTACTTTGGGCATTTTTTATCCATTTTTCTCCTTCAACTAAAGTTTCTAATTAAAGGTTCCATAGCCAAAAACATCTGGGAAACATTGACATATTAAGGTTCTGAGCAGACTTTTGTGTAAAATTGTGTAAGCCAGCATTTTACATACCTGCTTTGGGGATACTTGTACAGATTCCTGTGGAAACCGTATTCCATGAAGCTCACTCAAAGAATAGGCTTCTTCCCAGGAAAAACTTAGGTAACCTGAACTTTTATGTGTGCATTCCTCTCCAGAGTTTTAATAATCAGCATGCCAGTAACAACATCCTTGTTCTAGTACCATGGAGCTGAAATACACGTTTATGTGGACATCGGACAAAATTGTCTGGCTGAGCTGCAAGAACCTAGAAGTTAAAATAACTCAATATCATGCTAGTTCTATTGCTAAATCATTTTTCTTGAGTTTTTCTGATGGCTAGTTTTGTTAGTAGGTCTAAGAATTGTCTATTGGCCATTTTCTTTCTTTCTTTTTTTTTTTTTGAATCAGAGTCTCACTCTGTCGCCCAGACTGGAGTGAAGTGGCATGATGCTCATGGCCACCGCAGCCTTGACCTGCTGGGCTCAGGTGATCCTTCCACCTCAGCCTTCCAAGTAGCTGGAACTATAGGCACGCACCACCAGCCCAGCTAAATTTTTGATTTATTGTAGAGATGAGGTTTCACCACGTTGCCCAGTCTGTTCTCAAACCCGTGGGCTCAGGCAATCCTCTCACCTCAGCCTCCCAAAGTACTGGGATTATAGGCATGAGCCACCACATCTGGCCTGGCCATTTCTTAATGAATGGCAAATGGTCAGGATGAATTTGGAGAGAAGGGGGTTAATCACTCACTAGCAAAAATTCATGTTGGTGTGTCTAGGAGCCTATTTGGAAGCTGTGGCTGGTGGCTGACAACCTGGAGAACAGGGAGCCTTGCAGGCATATGGCACAATTGTGGTGAAAAGAGTATATATAGACTTTAGATCAGATAAGTCTGGAGTTTAGTCCTGAGACTTTACTCTTCTGATCTTTAGCATCCTTATGTCTAAAGTTGGGGTAATTCTTAGGGCATATGGTGGTTTGGTGGCACAAGTGTGATTGTGTGTAAAGTGTCTGGCATAGACTGGGCGCGGTGGCTCATGCCTGTAATCCTACCACTTTGGGAAGCTGAGGCAGGAGGATCACTTGAGCCCAGGAGTTCCAGACCAGTCTGGACAACATAGAAAGACCTTGTCTCTACAAAAAAATTCAAACAAATAAGCTGGGTGTGGTGGTGCATGCCTATAGTCCCAGCTACTTGGGAGGTTGAGGAGAAAGGATCACTTGAGCTCAGGAAGTCGAGGCTGCAGTGAGCTGTGATTGTGCCCCTGCACTCCAGCCTGGGCAACAGAGTAAGACCCTGACCCCAAAATAAAATAAAATTTTAAAAGATAGAATAATTTTTAAAAATGCCTGGCACAGTAATGTAGTGTAAGTGCTTAAAAGTGCTAGTAGCTTCTTCTTTCTTTCAAGAGGAAATCAACCATCATGCCTATGCCTAAGTGATATGACAACACCAGCAGTGATGATGAACACAAGGTAGTTCCCATCACTGAGTGGGCCACCTTGAGCATCAGAAATTTGCACTGACTTAGCACAAGCCCTTGGGTATCCACTGATACCAAACATTTTCATGCTCCTGGAAGGTGGCTTTCAGTGGAGTGAGGAGCCTAACCTGGGAACTGCAGAGGTAGTGCTAGACATCTTCTTGTGGCACCAGTGTCTGCCCCCAGGAAAAGGTCTGTTTACTCACTAAATCTCATGAAGAGCTAGGCACTGTGCTGGGCACTTGGGATCCACACAGATGTGCAGTCTCAGCCTGAAAGGATCTCAGAGCCGGGTGCAGTGGCTCAAACCTGTAATCCCAACACTTTCGGAGGCTGAGGTGAGAGGATTGCCTGAGCTCAGGGTTTCAAGACCAGCCTGGGCAACTTGGCAAGACCTCATCTCTACGATAAATCAAAAAGTTAGCCGGACGTGGTAGCGCGTGCCTATGGTTCCAGCTACTTGGAAGGCTGAGAGGGAAGGATCTCCTGAGCCCAGCAGGTCGAGGCTGCGGTGGCCGTGATCGGGCCACTGCACTCCAGCCTGGTGACAGAGTGAGACTCCAACTAAAAAAAAAAAAAAGAAAAACCTAGTCCACTAATGGTGGAAGCAGACACGTGGCCAGTGAGTGACGTAAGGAGCCATGGGTGCTCTGTTGCAAGGATTTAGGTGGGCAACTGCACCGGGGAGAATACTCAAGGGTGGAGTGCTCTGCCGTTCCTGAGGTGTCCAGAGAGCCTCTGGAGAGAAGGTGTTGACTGGAGTCTTCTGGCTGTGACATGTCATTGATAATGGCTTGATAGAGTCAAGCATAGAGCAAGGACACACGTAACCATCTTTATGGCGCGGCTTACACATGCTCGAGTTCTTCACCTGGTGCCCTTGTGAAACAGCACACCAAGGCTGTGTTTGAATGGTCCCTCAGCAACCGAAGCTCCCAATGGAGCTGTAAAGCCTGCGGTTTCCTTGGTGCAGGTGGCAGGGGCTTCCTTTTTGTAACTGGACTGTGTCCTAAACCTGAGGGAGGACGTGGAGCATCCTGGAAGGGCATGACAGAATTTCCAGGGTTACTCTTGGCGTCTTGTCTAGCAGGAATCCTGACTGTTTTGGCAAGGTTCTCTGGGGCCTACTGGTATCTGAAGAATGGGAGGGATCCTCTGAGTGTGAGCCATGCAGCTTTTTGCCTTGAGGCCTGATGGAGTTCTGACTGGAGGCCCCAGAGCTACCCAGAATATAGAAGTCTTACGGAGGCTAAATCCTGATCAGCAATTAGTTCCTTGCTCTCCACTACCCCCAGAAGATAAAGAGGGGGCATTCCCTTTTCCTCTCCACTGAGAGGAGAGCAGCACTTGAGAAGAATAGATAGCATCTAAACTCCTGAAATTGGCTGGCCTGTTTGTTAGGGAGCCATGTGGTAAAAATTACATCGAAATGAGATACCAAATATCAATGTACTTTGAAGAGTCCAAACCACAATTATTGTGACTGTTAGTTTTGGTGGTGAACAATAAACCAACTCCTTATAACAGGGAAGAGATAAAGATGCCTCACAAACCACAAACTAGTTTATTTCTGATACTGCTGGGGCACTCCAGTCATTCTGTGAGGTCTGTGAAGCTTAAAATAGATTTGCTGACGGTGGGGGTGGGTCTGAGTTCATTACCACTACCACTGAGCTGTTGCAGCTGGATGTCAGCGGACCCAGGTTCCGCTGACTCATCCTGGCCATTGGGACTAGCTGGGGTGCCACTGCTTGGTGGGGAGGGCAGTCTGATGGCTCTGCAGTATTGTTTTCCGATGTGTGTAGACTAAAAGGATTGTTGGATTAGGGAGAGAAAAATGGAGACTTTTTCCTAAAGAGCTCGAGTTTGAAGGGTACTACAAAGAGGAAAAAGGAAGCCAGAGTGGGGTGGGAGGGGAGGGGCTGCACTCTGAGCCAAGTTCTTTATGGGAAAAAGAACACATGTCCGAGAGGGAGTCTTTGGTCGGGCAGCTTCCCAAGATGGCCGCCTGATTGCACTGTGGACACCGGACAGTTTGGTTGCTTTTGGGCGCTGCCTTGAGATGAAGAGATGAAAATGAAAGCACTGGGCAGCAGGGTGTTCATGTGATGGGTGTTGTAACCTGAGGAGGTGGCCAGACAGGATGAAGTGTTCCAAGGGTGCCCAACAACATTATTTATTGGTAGATGAATATCTGAATACTAGATTGTGGTCTAAACTGAGAGAATTCTATAGCTGTGGTCATATTTGGAAACTTGAGGCCCTGAGGTTTGTGTTAAAAGCTATTCTTACTAAAACTGTGTTTTCTCTTATCCTGTAATTAAAGATACAATAAAAGTACTTTTTTTTTGAGTTGGAGTCTCACTCTTGTTGCCCAGGCTAGTGTGCAGTGGCACACTCATGGCCACCACAGCCTCGACCTGCTGGCCTTAGGAGATCCTTCTGTCTCTGCCTTCCAAGTAGCTGGAACTACAGATGCACACCACCACGCCCGGCTAGTTTTTATGATTTATTGTAGAGACGAGGTCTCACCAAGTTGCCCAGGCTAGTCTCGAACCCCTGGGCTCAGGCAGTCCTTTCGCCTCTGCCAACCAAAATGCTGGGATTACAGGCGTGAGCCACTGCACCTGAACTTATCTAATTTTAAATAAGAGATTTTGGTAAATTTTCAATGAATTTTTATTTTTAGGAAATGATATTCTTATAGCTTTCTGTCTAAAGAAATGACCCATGTTGCATGCCTTCATTGTTTTTCAGCACTTGACCTATTCTTGTCCCTATTAATGACCTTTAGTTTTTGTTTTTGTTTTGTTTTGTTTTTGCTGTTTTGTTTTTAAGTCAGGAGTCTCACTCTATTGCCCAGACTGGAGTGCAGTGGCATGATCATGGCTCACCACTGCCTTGACCTTGTGGGCTAGGATGATCCTTCTGCCTCAGCCTCTTGAGTAGCTGGGACTATAGGCACATGCTGCCACACTCAGCTAATTTTTTTCTTTTTGTAGAGACAAAGTCTCACTAATTTGCGCATGCTGGTCTTAAACTCCTAGGTTCAAGCGATTCTCTCGCCTCAGCCTCCCAAAATGCTGAGGTTTCAGACATGAGCCACCACAGCCGCTGACCTTTAATTTTCAGTGAGATAAAACTTTAGTTTTGATATAGTACTACAATTATTTTATTCTTTTTTTTTTTGAGTCGTAGTCTCACTGTGTCGCCCAGGCTGGAGTGCAGTGGCATGCTCACCACCATCGCAGCCTCGACCTGCTGGGCTCAGGCGTTCCTTCTGCCTCAGCCTTCCAAACAGCTGGAACCACAGGCGTGTGCCACCACACCTGGCCTATTTTTTGATTTATTGTAGAGATGAGGTCTCCCCAAGTTGTCCAGTCTGGTCTCGAATCCCTGAGCCTAGACAACTCTCTCGCCTCAGCCTCCCAAAGTGCTGGGATTATAGGCTTGAGCCACTGTGCCTGGCTATTTTATTCTTTATTGATAGAAAAATAGTCAAACTGGTTTGGTAACATCTTTTATGCAACTTAGAGCTCTTTCAGTTCTTTGAACAGCTATTTAATATTTAAATTTACTATACTATTAACCATTTAAAGTTAATCTCTATAGAAGCAACCCTTTCAGAGCAGTAGCAAGAAATAAGCGAGAAAAAGGCCTGGGTTGAAATGAAGTTTCTGAAACTTTTTGTCCAATGAATCATTACTTTATTATGCTGACATTTGATACACTTTAAGAGTAAGATGCAATGGTGCAGTGTAATCCAAAGTGTGGATATTACTAGAGATATCAGGCAAAAATGGGTTCTCAAAATAATTTTGGTAATGCTGGGTTAAACAACACTGAACAGATTCCTATAGAGTTTCCTGGAGGCTTTAATTAAATCCACCAGTGGATGCTGTGAGGCTCCAAGGAGGAGAAGGCAATCTGTAGCTTTCCCCAAACTCTGTTTATCTGGCAGACCAACCCTCAGAACCCACATTCTATGGAACACACTTTGGGAAACCATAAAAAGGAAAGTTGTGCTTTTATTATTAACTGTTGATATTATTAATGTTACAATCTTTTAGATTTCTTGAAGGCTGATGTTAAAGTCACTATGTGGCATAAATTAGCATATTTATACTGGTAAGCTGTATGTTTGGTTTTTGCCTTTATTTCGAAAAGATTTTGCCTTTGAAGATAAGCATTTACAAAGCAGATTACTGATTCAGAAGATAGGAATTTAAAAGACAATAATTCAGCCAAAAGTAGGTTTCATAGTCCTCATGAGAGCTTCCATAGGAATACATGCTTTAAATAGAAACAAAAGAAAAGCCATTTTTTATTTTCTCTCATTCCATTGTGAGCTGTGTGGCAACTAGCGCCATCAAGCCACAGATCATAGGCTGGAACCCCTGGGATAGATCTGGTCTGCGGATAGTGTGTTTAGCCTGTGCAGTGATTTTTAACATTTGAATAATTCTCAACATTTTAGAATCTTGAACTTTCACATACAAATCTGAATTTCTAATCACCCTTGAAAAATGGAAAAAATCAGACAGCACATTTGCAAATGGTAGCCACTTGCTGGAGCTGAGAAATACTTGCTTTCTTTAGAAGAAGTGGTTTTTGCCAGGTGCAGGGGCTCACGCAATCCCAGCACTTTGGGAGGCTGAGGCCGGAGGATTGCTTGAGCCCAGGGGTTTGAGACCAGCCTGGGCAACTTGGCGAGACCTTATCTCTACAGTAAATCAAGAAAAATTAGCCAGGCGTGGTGGTGCATACCTGTAATTCCAGCTACTTGGAGGGCTGAGGTGGAAGGATTGCCTGAGCCCTGCAGGTCGAGACTGTGGTAGCCATGAGCACTCCAGCCTGGGCGACAAAGTGAGACTCTGACTCAAAAAAAAAGAAGTGGTTTTCCCCAGGGTGTGACTGCCTGCCTACTAGCGATTGTCCTGGTGGCTTGCTGCTTTTATGCTACCTGTCTAGTGGACATTTGAGTTTGTGTGACCCCTGCTGTAAGGACATGGCATGGCCAAAGTGCGGGTGCCTCCCAAATGGTACTGCAATGCCTCTTTTTAGAGTTGCCAGTACAAGCAAATGTGGTCAGGTTGTCCCAGGAAGGAATGCTGGAGTCATGTCTAGATCATTTAAGGGAATCTTCACTATTTCTGAGTGACATCCCTATACTTGTCCTCATTATCCAGAGTATCGCCTGTTTGACAATATACCGGAAGAGTTGTTTTTTTGTTTTTTTTGTTTTTTTTGTTTTTGAGTTGGAGTCTCACTCTGTCGCCCAGACTGGAGTGCAATGGCTGCTCCCGGCCACCGCAGCCTCGACCTGCTGGGCTCCGGCGATCCTTCCCTCTCAGCCTTCCAAGTAGCTGGAACTACAGGCGCACGCTACCACGCCCGGCTGATTTTTTTTTCGATTTATTGTAGAGATGAGGTCTTGCCAAGTTGCCCAGGTGGGTCTTGAACCCGCGGGCTCAGGCAATCCACTCACCTCGGCCTCCCAAAGCACAGGATTACAGGCTGAGAGCAAGCGGGTAGGTTCCATGGAGATTTGAACTCGGATCGCTGGATTCAGAGTCCAGAGTGCTAACCATTACACCATGGAACCGCTAGAAGAGTTGTTTTTTATACACACACACACACACACACACACACACACACACACACACACACCCCCACCCCTACCTATACAGTTGTCCCTAGGTGTGCATTGGGAATTGGTCCCCCTTGGATACCAAAATCTGCAGTTACTCAAGTCCTTTATAAAAAATGGCTTAGTATTTGCATATAACCTACATGCATCCTCTCATATGTTTTAAATTGTCTCTAGATTACTTGTAATGCTTAATACAATGTAAATACTTTGTAAGTAGTTGTCATACTATATTTTTTTTTTTTTGTCACACTATAGTTTTAAATTTAACATTATTTTTATTGTTGTATTTTGTTAATTTTTTTTTTTTTTGAGTCAGGGTCTCACTCTGTTGCTCAGGCTGTTGTGCAATGGCATGATCACAGCTCACTGCAGCCTCAACCTCCTGGTCTCAGGCAATCTTTCCGCCTCAGCCTGGCTAAATTTTTTTTTTTTTTATAGAGACAAAACTTTGTTATCCAGACTGATCTCAAACTCCTGGGCTCAAGCAATCCTCCTACTTCAGCCTCCCAAAGTGTTGAGATTACAGGCATGAGCCACCATGCCTAGCCAGTTAATTTTTTTTTTTTTTTTTTGAGTAGGAGTCTCAGTCTGTCACCCAGGTTTGGAGTACGGTGGCATGCACACGGCCACTGCAGTCTCAACCTGCTGGGTTCAGAAGATCCTTCTGCCTCAGCCTTCCAAGTAGCTGGAACCACAGGCATGCACCACCATGCCTGGCTAATTTTTTTGATTTAGTGTAGAGACGAGGTCTTGCCGAATTGCCCAGGCTGGTCTCAAACCTCTGGACTTAGGTTATCCTCTCACCTCGGCCTCCCAAAGTGCTGGGATTACAGGTGTGAGCCACTGCACCCAGCCCAGTTAATTTTTATTTACGTATTTACTCGAGGGTATTCTCTATTCTAGGTTGGTTGACTTCATGAATGCGGAACCCTCAGATACAGAGGACTGGCTATATGTGAATATATAAGTTTTGCCAGGGGAAATTTATATTGAATAGGACAGAGTACCAATTTCATCCACTCAGAAGAATAATTAGTAAAGAAACAAGAAGATAATTAGAAAGCAGGTCTTTTATTTATACTTCATCCCTTTCCAGAAATTATGATATTATAATAAAGTAGAGAAATGTATATGTAAAAATTCAGGACCAGAAATATATCCAAAGAGTAAGTTCAGAACCTGAATAGAACTTGGATGTCAGGCCCTGAGTTCTAAAAAGGTGGAGAAATAGGCCTTGCGTGAGAGTGGTCTTATATTTCAGAGCGAAACCAGAGAGTGGGTGGAACTTGTCAGTACAGACAGTACCACAATATTATTTTTTGCTTAGTGTGTAGCATGAGCCGATGTTGGCCTACATTGACGTTTCTCTAAGTCTACCAGCTCTGACAGCTGTTTTCTGGTGGCAGCTGGAAAATGTGGGTTTTGTGAATAGGGTTAATCAGCACGGTGCCCTGAGCCTCTTCCTGTATTTTTACCTAATCTGTAATGCCAAGAATAGAGTGAAGTAATGGGCTGTGTGTGATGAGATGAAGTGAGGTTGGAGGGGGAGGCAATAATGAAATCTTTCAGCAGGAAGGTTTGGGTCTTTTTCAGAGTTCTTTTGAGCTTTGAGCAGTATTAACCTACAGCTATTCTAGAAGACTATTTCCTGTATTTCTGGTTAAATGAAGGCAGACCACTGGATACTACCCGGGAATTGTTTCCATTTTTTAAATAAAGTGATCTGTGACCAAACTCAATTAACATAAAGTGATTGGAATTACCTTAGCAGATCCTGAAGCTTCCCCAACGGCTTTATTAGGAATGAGATCAGAAGAAGAGAGAGATCTGTGTAGAAAAAGATGTCCCGTGTGTATGACATCAGAATGCCTGTGCTTATGGTGTCAGGAAATTATTGTGTATGAAATTAAAAATCAGTAACGGACTTTCATGAAGGTGTTTAAAAGTGGTCCTTTTGGTATTAGTGAATCTGTCTTTGTGGTAAATGTTAAGGAAACGATATTTTAGTCAAACAGACTAACTTTGACATGGAAAGAACTGGATTTTTCCCCCCATGCAATGAAGATGGAATAAATGCTTGAGTGTTAACAGAACTGTAAACAGGTCTGTTTTCAGGGTCCAGGGAAGAAATGGAGATTTTGTGACTTCTGATGAACTGGTGAAGGCAATGGTGTCATAAAAGGCAAAAAGTCAGGGAGGGTGAATTTTACAGCAATCTTAAGGGATGTGTAGACTGCTTCTAACTGAGCAATACTGGTTTTAGAGGGGATTCAAAGTGCAAAGTATAATTGGCAGAGGTGCTAGCTTTCAAGTGGAGGTACTCCTGGTTGTAAGACAAGTCGCATAAGAAATGATCTCATGTGCTTGCTTCTATTAGCTGTTGATGTTTGAGCAATGGGGAAAATGAAGAATTCTGTTGATACAGGAAATGACAGGTCAGCTGTCTTGTTTCCTACCTTAATCTGTGAAGGAGAGGGAGAGATACATGTGTCTGAAGACAGCTACCAGGTTGCCCTTCTGCACCCAGCCTCCTGCCCCAAGCACATGTGACTGCTGGTTTTAGGCACCGTGCAACACTCACATTTGGTGTGGGAAGGTTTTCTGTGGTTTGGTTTGGTTTTAAGCTCTTTTTGGATAATTCAATTGTGAATAAGGGGAATATGATCTAAGGTTAAGATTCTAATGAAATACTTTATTTTTTACCCTATGATAAAGTCATACAAACTATGGGCACCAAGTCAGAATCCCAGTGAAGATAAATTACCAAATAGAAATATGCCATAAAGCTTTCTTTTCTGCTCTTTAAAAATTTACTTCGATTTCCAGACTTGCCTTTATTTAACGAGCCTCTTTTAGGAAAATCAGATAAATCAAAAGGAGATCATTCTCTGTGCTTCAACTGTTTGTCTTCTCTGGTAATTCTGTACTAACTTGCTGAGTATGAAGCTGTGTTAAATCATATTGCTGAAAGACAAATGTTTTAACTTTGGGGGGGAGGTGACGAGAATTTAATAGCTAGACATATAGATAATTTTTAGAAAATATTTCTAATGTTCTTGTTCCCTTCCTTTAGATGAAGTCTTAAAAAACTAAGGGGTGTACTGTGACAAGTTTTAAACAGTCTATCGTATGTTGAAATGAATCTGATTCAAAATGCAGACTCTGTCTCTAAAAGACTACTTTTATAAAAAAAGCCACAAGTGAAGTGGTTTCTAAAGCTTTCCTGGTACATGTTTAGAACGTGTTGAGTATAGCACTTGCAAGCAGCTTCCGAGAGTTCTATTGAAAGGCACTTAATGCAGATTACATTAACTAATTAACTGGCTTTTGTTTGGGTCATGTACATTGTGAAATGCACAAATCAGTGGGTTTATCTTTAGTCATCTTATTCTCATTTGGGGTTGATGGAAATGAAGTAAGGACCAAGTAAACGACTTTTTTTCAGGTGCAAATTCGACCGTGGAACCTAAGTGACAGTGACTTTGTAATGGATGGTTCTCAGCCTTTGGACCCCAGAAAAACTATCTTTGTTGGGGGAGTTCCACGACCCCTTCGAGCTGGTGAGTGGAAATAGTAACAAAACAACAACAAAATCCCCGATGTATTTAGCCTTAAATATTTTCTAGGTTTCCAGTCAGCTGTATACACAGTCTCCAAAAAGAAAGGCTGTCATGTCATCTTCACTGGGCTGACTTTTTCAGGATTAAATGTTTTCTCCCCAAATGCTCTATTTTCTTATAATGCAAGGATGGATTTTATTAAATAGTTACATTGAAAGGATGAATTCTATTTAGTGCTTTCCTATTTAACCACATATTGAAAAAATACGACTACTTTTGGCAGTGTGCCTTCTTCTGCCAGTTAGCATCGTTACGTATGATGGGAGAATGAGTTACCCCATCAGAAATCTGTCCAGTGCAGCTGAATGACTTCTCAGTGAGGAGCCAAGCCATTGCTGGAAACTGTGCCCGGGAATCAAATGGACCTCCTTCAAATGAGACAAGTTCCTATTTTTTTCTTTTGGACTTTAAGAAATGAATTATCTATTTGGGCATCTGTGTTATGACTTTATAAAAGCTTCCCTATTCTTTTTTTTTTTTTTTTAAGTTCCTTTCCAATGATGAAATAATTGTGCTGCTGGGTTTGAGCAGAATCAGAATTGACTGGACAGTTTGAAGTGATGCTGAACTGACAACTTCAATACATACTTAAATCCAAAGATAAATGTAATCAGCTGTGCATCAACCTCCTAGTGATCAGCGTTATTGCCAGAGTATATTCAAGTATATTACAATTGTTTCTAAGATCTAACTTATTAAAGCTCTTAGAATAATGGAGTTTATTTTTTTCTATTTATATTTCTTTTTCCTTGTCTTCTAGAGATGGGGTCTCGCTATGTTGCCCAGGCTGGTCTCGAACACCTGGGCTCGAGCGATTTTCCTGCCTTGGTTTCCCAAGGTGCTGGGATTACAGGCATGAGTGAGTTTATTTTTTAAAAGCAAGACAAAAAAATAAGGTTACCATTGCCACTGTAGTTGGGAGACTATGTTTCTCCTGTATTATTTTGTAGTAAGCAAGAACACTTAGTTTTATCTAAACATTAAAACAAAAAACAGAGAATATTAAAATCAAGTTGTGAAACTAGTATTATAAAATATACCTTAAAGCTATTTGGCTGTAAGACTTTAATGACTTCTTAATTCTGAAAGTTCCTCAACTTTTTTTTTTTTGAGTCAGAGTCTCAGTCATCAGGCTAGAGTGCAGTTCCAATCTACGTCTACAAGATAACTTTAGACCTATATAAAGATATGTTCATAATTCCGTTTTGAAGGATTTTTAAACATATTAGTTGTGACTATGGAATTTGTAATTTTACACTGTTTCAGAATGTCAAATACCACTAAGTCTTTTTATTCTAATGGAGAACTGTGCCAAAAGAAAGAGAGAAAGCGAAGCAGCCGAGCTTTCCCCCTTTATCTGCTGTCAGAAAGTCAAGTCTAAGAAGAGCTAACTCAACCGTGAACAGCGCTGCGAGCGAGGGCAGACATGGCCCGTTGGTTCTGAACTGCTTGTGCTTTTAAACAAAATGGTTGGTGGGGGTGTTTTGGAGTATTCCTGACTTTTTCTACCTAGTGTATGTTTAGGAGTGGAGAGAGACAAAAATCCTCTTCGACATGCTACAAATGGACATTCATTGCTAGTATTCTAGCTATTCCTTTTACAGCTAACTACAAGCACAAATTAGTTTTAATATTCTAGCCATTCTCTTTGTTTTCTAGGTAGGAATCTGAAAAGATATTCTGAAAGAAAAATTTCTACAGTCATAAAATAACAGGACTGGCTTTATCTTCTTATGTCTATTTCCAAGTCACAGACATAGAAGTTTATAAACTAAATTCCCTTTTGTGTTATTCACTCTTTATTCTACCTGTTTTAGTGATTTGGAGGACTAGCTAAGGGCCTGTGTATCATTTTTCTTCTGTAAATGCTATGAAGATTCATTTTGCACACTTGCTGTATCACACTGACACCGCAAGAAAGGAACCCCAAGACACAGAATTATATTCAACATTCTGTGTCTGAAAGATCCTGCAGGTTCTAGGATTAGACAAGAATTATTTTTAGTCTTCTAGACAGAAATGGGCTGGGCATGGTGGCTCACGCCAGTACTTTGGGAGGCAGAGGTGGGAGGATTTCTTGAGCTGAGAAGTTCAAGACCAGCCCGAGCAACATAGTGAGACCTTGTCTCTACTAAAAATAAAAAAATTAGCTGGACATGGTGGTGCTCACTAGGCCTGTAGTCCCAGCTACTAGGGAGGCTAATGTGAAAGAATCATCTGAGCCCAGGCGGTCAAGGTTGTAGTGAGCTATGATTATGCCACTGCACTCCAGCCTGGGCAACAAAATGAGACCCCTGACTCAAAAAAGGAAGGAAGGAAGATAGGAAGATTTGTGTTTCCTTCCTCCTGATACTATACCTTTCATAATTCTTGAAGTTCTCTCTTTAAAAACAAACAAAAACTCAAAAACTAAGCTATAAATTTTTGGTTTAAAATTGCTTTGTTTTTGTAGTTATGTGAGTAGTAATCTAAAATCACTTGGTCTAATGAAAATGTTCTCCCCATGTCAACACTCCCATAAGTGTAGCTAGTTTCTAGGTGACTAAATAATCTGTATTAGTATCTTAGAATTTTGCTGTCTATCCCAAGAGTTCCAGATTCAAGGTCATGTAATCTAGACAAAAAGAATGAACAGCTACAGCTTTTATTCTTGACCATAGAAATTGGATTTCTTTGGCGCACACTGAACTTTGTAGACTGGTGTGTGCCTTGGAATAGAAGACTTTTTTTTTTGAGTTGGCATCTCACTCTGTCGCCTAGGCTGGAGTGCAGTGGCACGCTGCTCACGGCCACTGCAGCCTCGACCTGCTGGGCTCAGGTGATCCTTCTGCCTCAGCCTTCCAAGTAGCTGGAACTACAGGCATGCGCTACCATGCCCAGCTAATTTTTTTATTTATTGTAGAGATGAGCTCTCACCAAGTTGTCCAGGCTAGTCTCGAACCTGTGGGCTTAGGCAATCCTCTCAGCTCAGCCTCCCAAAGTACTGGGATTATGGGTGTGAGCCACCACACCTGACCTAGAATACCATTTTTGACTTTGCTAGACAATTTTTTTTTTTTGAGTTGGAGTCTCACTCTGTCACCCAGGCTAGAGTGCAGTGGCACACTCACGGCCACCCCAGCGTCGACTTGCTGGGCTCCTTACCTCAGCCTTCCAAGTAGCTAGAACTACAGGTGCACGCTACCATGCCCAGCTAATTTTTTATTTTTATTGTAGAGATGAGGTCTCACCAAGTTGCCTGGGCTGGTCTCGAACCCACAGGCTCAGGCAATCCACTAACCTCGGCCTCCCAAAGTGCTAGAATTATAGACTGAGCCACCGAGCCCAGCTTGCTAAACAATCTTAAATTGAATAAAGTGCAGTTTACTTGAGCATTATTGAGCGTTTACTGTGTTACAGGCACTGAGAAAGTGCATGTCATGCCAAACTGAGTATAAACATTCTGCTGTCATGTTAAAGAGGTCATCATGTATAGCAAGTCAGAGATTTCAGAGGAGAAGAAAACAAGAAATGTATTCATAAAATGTGAACTCAGAATTAATTGGAGACTAAATTCTATTCTTTAATATGATTCTCAGACTTGGTCTTGAAATACTTCAGGGCAGTTTTTATTATTTCCAAAGAGTGTAGTTATGGAATTATTGTCATAGAATTCTTCAAAGTCTTAGAACAATTTTAGGCATTATATATAGAGTGCCTTTAAATATAGATAAATATAGAAATGGGTGACCCTACTCAACAAGTGAGATCTTAGGTAAACCTTAGCCTGGACCAAACAGTGACTAAAATGTTATCACTCAACAGTTATTCTTTTGGATCTTGTGAGGTTTTAAAAAAATATTTGATATTTCCTCATTATAAGACAAGAATCATTACCACTGATAGTTACTCTAAATACAATCCTTGTTCTCTAAACAGAAATACATAAATATCTCTAAAGAAAAATGGCAACCTATTTTAAGTGGTATTGCCCTGACTGAGATTAGATTGTTCCTTCCGGTCCTTTGACCAGTCTTCCTTAAAATTCGGGTTGGAAAAAAGTCACAGGCCTAGAAAAGTTAGAAAAATAAACCTAAAAGTGGGAAAATCTAGATGAGTTTGCCTGATTATGGGCTTCTCTGTGTCAAGTAAGACACGTTGCTCTCACCTCTTCCTTCCACCTTTCTCATCGATGACAAGAGCAAGCCAGGGATGGTTTGCCTGAAGTCTCCATTTCTCAGGTCTTGTTTTCTTTCTGCTCCCCACATCACCCTACTAGGAAAGGCTGTAGGCAGACGCACTATGCCACCATGTGGCTAAAGCGTGCATATTCTTCGGAGTCAGTACAGAGAAATGGGCAATTTGTCTGATTCTCCTCCTGCTGCCACCTGGAATTACAGCAGCCTGTTGCCATTCTTCATTCAAGTAACACAAGCAACATGTCTTCCTGAATGTCCACACAGAAATAGCCCTGTTACATATCCATTTGGCATGAGGACCTCTCCGAACGCACACCTCTGTGCTCTGACAGGAAATAGGTGCCAGGCTTAGGGGTTATGAGACCACCAGGAAAAAGTGGAGAATGAAGTATGGTCTCTATATTCTCCCCAGTTTATTAACACGAGTATTTCTCTGATCCCAATTTCTTGGCTTGGGCCTCTGAGTTTAGAACTACCTCCGTGATCAAGCCTTGGGATCCATCCACTCCCAACCTTGATTAGACTTGAAAAGCCCTCAGTCTTTCCCTCTAATTAGAGGCACGTGAGCTGTTCTGCTTCATGACTCCCTTCCACTCCCCACAGAACAGACTCGTCTTGAGAGAACGCTCTTCTGAGTGCTGGAGCCCCACATCTGCTCGCTTATCTTTGGGCCTCCTGACTTTCGTCACCATTGCTCTGATCATTCATTTATTTCTTCTTGAAGTTGTATTCTGTCTTCCCCCACCTGCTCTTTGCACAAATGGCTTTTCTGGGGTGGGAGGGGGACTTTGAAGGTAAATATTCAGTGGTATATAGCACATATCCAGAGAACATATATCCTGACACTCTCTAAGATCATTTATTTCAGACATTCTGTCTAAACATTTGGTAGTTCCCATATATCAGGAATCACATCCTGATTTGTGAGTTAGGAAATAGGAGGGCTATAACCTTAGTCTTTTTGTTGTAGTGGTGGTATGAAGTGACGGCAGGCAGAAACCACCACCCCATACCAAGTTTTCACAGTAGAAGCTTTCTACCAAGTTCAGTATGCATTGTCCGGATGAACTCCAGATTTGGCATGCTGACTTGATCAACTGAATTGCTTTTAGGTCTAAGGATGTTCTAATGCTAGTATATGTTTGTGTTCTGCCTTCCCCCCAAAAGCAAACCCTCACTCCTAGCTGATGCCAAACTTTTGCCATATCTATGGCAGGTTGGGTGATATTAGCATAAAGCCAAAGTAAGACTGGGATGAATTGGTGATTATAGAGAAACCAGGCCAACTTTAATGCTAAGCAAGGATTTATGAATAGGGAAAAAACAACTTCTGGACATAAGTAAATAAATGAGTACCACTCTGT
This sequence comes from Tarsius wallacei, assembly GCA_963574415.1. Taxonomy (NCBI): domain Eukaryota; kingdom Metazoa; phylum Chordata; class Mammalia; order Primates; family Tarsiidae; genus Tarsius; species Tarsius wallacei. The sequence goes on along the minus strand of CAUYQG010246129.1, from coordinate 21,648 downwards.
CCTCGACAGTGCTCAGAGCTCTCGGGTATATTTAATTCTCATGATAACCCTGTGAGGTTATAAGTGGTAGACTTTACGTTTTATTTTATTTTTATTTTTTATTTTTTTGAGTTGGAGTCTCACTCCATTGCCCAGGCTGGAGTGCAGGGGCACGCTCCCAGCCACCGCAGCCTCGACCTGCTGGGCTCCGGTGATCCTTCCGCCTCGGCCTTCCAAGTAGCCGGAACTGCAGGCACGCGCTACCATGCCCAGCTGATTTTTTATTTATTGTAGAGGCGAGGTCTTGCCAAGTAGCTCGGGTGGGTCTCGAACCCGCAGGCTCAGGCAGTCCACTCGCCTTGGCCTCCCAAAGTGCTAAGGTTGCAGGCTGAGCCACCGAGCCCAGCCAGACTTTGCATTTTAGAGATGAGGAAACAGAGTTCAAATGGAGTAACTCATCTAAGGCTACACAAAGTTAAAAAGCCAAGATGCACACATAGATCTTCAGACTTCAAGTCTGGAGCTATTAGCACAGAAGGGAGATGCTTTGTGAAGCTGAGAGCCGAGATGTTATCTCAGCAACAGTAGTAATGGTCATCTTGGTACTTGGTACCACTGCTGTTTAATTGAGTTTAGCACTCTAGCTGTCTGATTTAGTTGGTTGTTCATGCCATCTATTTGAAAACATTCTTAACTTCCCAATGTATCTGATGCAGAGCAGAAGCTTATGAGCACATTTCCTCTACTTGAAGTATATACTGCCCTTGTGAACCAACTTGACAATTGTGGTAAACCTAGGAAGTACATATCAATTTAATCTGTCTATCTATCTATTTATCTATCTTCTATCTATCTTTTCCTTCCTTCCTTCCTTCCTTCCTTCATGTTTTTAGAGACAGGGTCTCTCTCTGTCATCCAGGCTGGAGTGCAGCGGTGTGATGACAGCTCACTGCACTCCTGGGTTCAAGTTATCCTCCTACCTCAGTCACCCAAATAGCTAGGACTATGGTCATGCCACCAAGCCAGACGAATTTTTTTTTTAATTGTAGATACGGGGTTTCGCTATGTTGTCCAGGCTGGTCTTGAATTCCTGGCCTCAAGCAATCTTCCTGCCTCAGCCCCTTAAAGCACTGGGATTACGGCATGAGCCACTGCATCTGGCCAACCTTCCTTTCAGAAGTCCATTTTTTTTTTTGTCATCCTGAGGTGCCCTATGTCTCTTTCCTGTCTTTTTTTGTCCTTGTTTCCAAAGAGAGAGAAATGCGGATTCTAGAGTCACAGTTTTTTTGTTTTTTGTTTTTTTTGAGTCGGAGCCTCACCCTGTCACCCAGGCTGGAGTGCAGTGCGCATGCTTACGGTCACAGTAGCCTCGACCTGCTGGGCTCAGGCGATCCTTCCACCTCAGCCTTCCAAGTAACTGGAACTACAGGCATGCGCTACCATGCCTGGCTAATTTTTTGATTTATTGCAGAGATGAGGTCTCACCAGGTTGCCCAGGTGGATCTTGAACCCCTGGGCTCAGGCAATCCTCTTGCTTCTGCCTCCCAAAGTGCTGGGATTCCAGGCTTGAGCCACTGTGCTTGGCTAGAGTAACGGTTTTGAATCTGTAAAGATGAGTGTGTTGCTAGTTCCCTCAGGAATCCTCACCGTTGCTGCTTCCCCTGGCTCTGGCAGTCATGGCCTTAGGGCTAGCTTTGAATGGTAGTTAAATGTTACAAACATGACCCTAAGGTAAAGTAGAGTTGGGGAGCCATCGAGGGTTTCCTCGCTGGTGAGGTTAAGGACACAGATCTCTAAAGAATCGGGAGCAAATCCAAGGAACCATCATTGGGGTTTAAATCCATCTTCAGAGGCATAGTCACTACAGTCCAGAGGAATTGCAATGATGCTCTGTGCTCCCGGCAGCCACAGCATTCATTGCTTCTTTGTGGAAGTTGTTCAGGAGACGACTTGAGTTGTCTTAGGATCACAGAGCATCTTGTCCAAAGTACAGTATGCCCTTGGACATGGCTCCCAGACCTGCTAACTTTCCACCTCTGCGGTGATCAGATGGACGCTGTGAACACTGACTGGATGAGAAGGCAAAATTAAAAAGTGGATTGGAGAGTCCTGCCTTTCTTGCAGGCTCTATGCCTGTTGTCACCACCATGTGCCCTGCTCTGGTGCCCTCAGGGCAGATGTGAAGAACATGCTTTTTGGACTACTACTCTGTGTCTGCCTTCTGCTGAGGAAGGTTTAGCATGAGGGCTCACTGTCGGACTCGGTATATGGCTTGACTACATTCTCTGGGTAAGATACATCCTTGACCAAGGGCTCGGATTTCATGAGATCAAGACGTAGGCGATACTGATAAACCTGTGAAGTTTTTAATTGACTCTTGCCAGGTTTTTCTTCTTTTTTTCTTTCCTCCATTCAGGTAGTCAAAATGGTGGTCCCTCTTCACATCTCCACTTCTTCATTTAGCGAAAGGAACTTATATGGAACTTCTGCATTAACTGGGGATAGTCATTCTAAAGAATCCTTTAAACCCTGGTCTCTGAAAGTAGTTGCACATTCTGACATCTATAGGTAAACTTATTTCTTCTAAATAAGATAAGAAAAATCTCTGATTGGAAACTTACAGGACTCAAGGAAGGCTTACTCTGTGTTTCTGTTAGTCACCTATGTAGTCGTGGATATATTAAATTAATTCTTTTTTAAATGCTATTTTTATAGCATTAAGATTACTGTAAACAGTGGTTACCTCTTAACATCCCTCTGGTGTGCGAGCCTAGAATGAGCTCAGCCTGCAGGAAGTAGAGTGAAGATTTACTGGTTGAGTAAAAAGCCAAATGACAAGCAGCAGCTGTTTGACTATTATTTCTTTCTTTCAAGAATTATCATGGTATTAGATTTTCTGTAGTTAAAATACATATTAGGGGAAAGAGATCATCTCTATGGGACATTATCACATTATTTTCCAAAATATTCTTCTTAAGTCATCTTGGTTTCTTCTAGCTTCTCAACAAATTGTCCATCACTTGATTGAAACCTCAGAGGCTCAAGTGTTTGTAGACTTCTTCATGGCCAAGAAAATGCATAGAATGATTTATTTATAATTAGTTTTCATAAAAGCACAAGTGGGTGAGGGTTTCTGCTTCCTATAATAAGTACTTAGTGACCAGCAACATCAGTCGTGATCTAATCTTTGGCATGGGAAGATGGTTTTCTGACAGATTCACAAAGTCATGGAATGTTTGTGCTGTGGAAGGTGCCTTCTCTGGCGTCAGAGGATAAAGATTCCTTTGGAGACCACTGTGGTATAGAAGAACGTGTGGTTACGGTGATCTTCTCCTCAGCTGGAACTTCAAGCTTACAACAGTGTACCTTCTTTCTAAATCAGACACTTGACTGAGTCCTTTCTGCGATAGAGGACAAGTGCCGGTTTGTCCCTAGCCAGCATTCTTTTCCTGGCTACTCTCCAGACTTAGAGAGGGCTCCCTCTCTTCATTCCATCACCGCAGAAGCCTAGTCTTTGGAAAAGTAGTATTTAGTTTACAGGGTCCTAGGGTTACTTATTTTACCAAACCTGTTCATCCAATAAAGAAAATTTTTTAATGACTATCATCAATAATTAATTCTACCATCAGTTTCTTCATCTCTGTTATTGCAACAGCACTAGCCGTATGAGATTGTCAAGGCATCAGAAGTTGTTGAGATGAAGTGTCAGGACCACTGAGCTCTGATATTCAGGGGATGTGCACAATTCCTGTTGCATTGTTTGAATGAATATGATTCCTGGATCCTGCCCGAGGCTGCAGTCCGACTCTACTGGGCTCTGATGGACAGTGCTCCCCTGGCTGATAGGACTCAGTAGCTCTGACCATAATGGTGTAACTGAAATGGTTTTCTGCTGCTCTGTCTTTAATAACACTTACTCTTGGGCTTAGTTATCCCTTAGTTATCTTCTCACCTTCAGAAAATTACCTGTTGGCTGCAGGTCATTCTTCCTGTGAAAAATAGGCATTTAGAAAACAATTGCCAATATTAGGCAGTCTGGTATGGAGAGACTTTTGAAGCAGAAAGATGGCCTTTCTGACATAGCAACGCAGCTTTTGACTGCCTCAGCCGCTTCATATTACAGAAACAAGTAACGGTTGGCTTTCCTTCTGTTCCTAGAAATCGGGTGGGATTCTTGCCCTCTCTAGCCGTTCAGCCCTTGCTCTCCTGCAGGACTCTTCCCCCACCCAGCAGGGTGTGCTGCTTTCCATTGGATTCCGTGAGCTCTGCTGTGTGATGGTCTTTGCACACTGGTTGTGGCCCAGGTCATTGCCTGTCTTCCCTGTCTTCTTCCAAATACCATATGCAGGTGTTTAAGCAGGTTCTTGGGTTGCTCCCCAGGCATAGAGCTGAGTCTTTTGGACTTATACTATGTGAGTGGCCTAAAAGGAATGGTCTGACCTGGAGGAAGTGCTGTCTAGTATCAAGTAAACAATTCACTTCAGGCAATCTGGGATGCAGGTAAGTGCTACACGTCTCTCCATAGTACCTTTATGGTGGGGATCATTTCAGATCTTTGGAATAGTCCAGTTTCCAGATGACTTCTCTATGATTGTCTTGTGAATATACCAGGATAAAGGCATATTTAGAAGACACATGGCAAAGAGTACAGACCAGACCTCTGGCTCTATAGCGAGGTGCGGGAGGGGTATGTTTTCAGAAAACTTCTTGTATAGCATCTCAGTGCTTCTTGGCACATTGTCAGTGCTCAGTAAATGTCAGTGCTCAGTAAATCACGACCAGTATTATTATTTAGAATTCAGTGGGAGAAGTTAGTTGGAGATTTCTCAGTTGGGATAGAATATACTCTTCAAATTTTTTATTTTTTAAAAATTATAGAGATATACTTTAAGACTCTAAATAAGTTGTCTCTAGTTGAAATGAGTTAATTCTTTCTACAATTTAGTCCTGATAAAGCAGATGACATTAGTCCTGGCTTTTAGTCTTAGAGGTCATTAGTAGGACTGTTTCTTACCAACCTGTTAGAGCATCACGAAATGCTTTACCTACTTAGGGCCTATTCTGTGGACCCAAGCAGTTAGAAATTAGAACAGGAGGATTACTGACAGGCCATCCCTTGTGTACTGGTGCTATCCTTCTGATTATATAAATTCTTGTGTCTATGTTTGTACATTCTTAATTTTTTTCATTTTATTTTAAAACATCCTATGAGGACCTCCCCTACCTGAGTTGTAAGATCGATGTGGACATTCTTCATGATATTTAACATGGGTTTTCCTTTTCTTAGTTACACTGCATGGTCTCTACATAATTATTCCTTCTCCTGGGCAAGGGTACCTACCAAATATTTACGCATATCCATGTTTATTTTCTTGCAGTCGAACTGGCAATGATCATGGACCGTTTGTACGGGGGTGTCTGCTATGCTGGCATTGATACGGACCCAGAGCTGAAGTACCCCAAAGGTGCTGGCCGTGTAGCGTTCTCCAATCAGCAGAGTTACATTGCGGCCATCAGCGCTCGCTTTGTGCAGCTCCAACACAATGACATTGACAAGCGGGTAAGCAGCTACTTAGGATGAAATGACTATGCAGAAGAAACGAAGGTTGTTCTCTGGGCCCCTGGGGAGAAAAGTACCTTGTGATCATAAGTGAGTAGCTATACCTCATGTGGCATTACTCCACGAGTCCGTCTAGGCTGCCTGGAATAGACAGCACCCTTGGTACTGAAGACGTTAATGAACTTTCTGTCTCACCCATCCCCGGAGTGATGTTACACTTATGAAAATAACCCTGTAGAATTTAGCAGAAGAAACCAGTGCTGTTCAAAAGATGACACTAACAGTGCATTAACAGGTTGAGAGCTGGTGACCTGTTTGGCCTACATAGTGCACTTAAAGACAAACAAACACATTTGGATTCACGTTTACATTTTCAGGTGTACACGTAAAAGGCTGAGCTTCTGGTTTCTCTTAACATCGCAAGATCACACATGATCACGGTCATTGGAGTCAGATAGGTTCTGTCCCCGTTTGTCTCCTCTTCGGCGCCCTCTGTTTCTCCCACTCACATCGTACACGCATGTGCGTTACCTACTACTTTGTTCACTGGTGTTACTTGCTTGGTCTCCAGCGTGTGCTGCCTCTGATCTACTGAGGGGCCATGAAGTGGAGTTGCAAGGAGTGGGTGTGCTTGGTTGGTTTTGCAGGTAAACATGGGCTTAAATCCTTTACATCCTAGCTTTGCCACTCTTTGGCAGTTTAGGGGAGTGGTAGGAACTGACCTGGGCCTGTATTAATAAATGAACAAGTAGGAGGACAGCACCAAGTCTTGGACATTTGCCCTGTGACTGTACAGTGGCTGCAGATGCTTTCAGAAAAGGAGGTTCTTGGAGCATCCACTGAATTGGAGTTGATAAAGGAATACAAATGTTCTATTATGTGGTTTCACCCATACCCCCCACAGTCAACTCTAATTTTGAGTAGCAAACAAGTTTCTCAGGAGGCGAAAATTTCAACTGGTGATGTATTATATTTTTATTAAGACTTGCATATCTGACCAAGCTACAAAGCCAGGGCTTAGAATAAGCATCCTAGTTGCTCTATCACTGGGCTCCTTTAGAGTAAGTGGTAGTGATTTGTTCTTTAATTAAAATGAATAAAATAACTTTTTAAAGAATTTTAGGACACTCTTTAAAAATTAATGGAGATTCAAAGGGGTGAGAACAATTCAACCCTGCTCCTGCTTCTGAAGTTCCAATAGCAACCTGATCATGTCCTTTTCAAACGGTTATCGCCCTAAAAGACTGGAGGCTCCACAGAGATAGCCGTGGTGTGGGTCTCGTTCTCGGCCGCACCCCCAGTGCTTACTCAGGGCTTGATTCAGTCTTAGATGCTTGATAAACTTTTGTTGAATGAACACATGGTGCTCCTCGGAGGGTTCTTTTAACTACTCCTGCTGTTGCTGGTGGACTTGCTTGTGCCTGTACATTTGGGAGGCTGACCTAACAGACTCCATTATGCTGAGACTGCTGTTGCAACCATCACTGGCGAACCCAGGCCATAATTTAACTAGAACTTGTGTTCTCATCTGCCTGGAAGCAGCCTTTTTTGTTCTCCTCTGAAACCAGAGCAAGTGACTGTACAGGAAGTAGATCCTGGATATGGTAAGAGAAAACCTAGAGGAGGGCTCCATTTCCCATGCCTCTGCCTTCCCCTTGCCCCACCCTACCAGCCTCCTGGCCTGTCCCTTTGTCCCTTAGTAGAGGGAGGTGCACTTGCCCCAGGAATTATACAGTCTTGAGTCCCTTTAAGAATCATAGTAAATTCAAGATGTGAGAGCAATCTGCCTGCGACATCTGTCACCCCATTGATCACCAGGGTTGATTCAGCTGATCTGGCTGGCTAGGCGAGTGCCCCCTTCCTCCCTCACCACTCCATACATGTCCTTCCCCAAGCTGCGTGCGCAGTGGAAGAGGACAGCCATCCCCGCCAGAGGAAGACAGCTTTGGTCAAGGGAATACAAGTCGCTACTCTCCCCTGCTAGAACCTCCAAACAAGCTCTCAAGAATCACAATAAATCCAGATGCTGTTTGTTTTGTTGCCTACCCCTGCTCCCAGCCCTACTGCTAGGCTCAGGCTCTCAATTTTTCTTTTCTTTTATTTTTTTTTGAGTAGGCGTCTCACTGTCACCCTGGCTGGAGTGTAGTGGCATGCTCACGGCCAGCGCAGCCTCGATTTACTGGGCTCAGGTGATCTTTCTTCCTCAGACTTCCAAGTAGCTGGAACCACAGGCATGTGCCACCATACCCAGCTGATTTTTTTTGTAGAGATGAGGTTTCACTGTGTTGCTCAGGCTGGTCTCAAACCCCTGAGCTCAGAAAATCAATCCTCTTGCCTCTGCCTTCCAAAGTGCTGGGATTATAGGTGTGAGCCACCCCGCCTGGCTGACCCTCAATAATTCTTCCCACAAGATTTAGAACTAGGTTAAAAAAGAGAAATGGCTTTGCTTTTGGCATGATTGTAGGCCATGCAATGAAAATGTGTTTCTCAGTGCTCAGGGAGGCTGTTGCCTTTTCCACTTGCTGTATTTGGGTTAACTGTACCTTTCATGTCTCTGAGTAGTCCTTGATAAACATTTAGAGTAGCAGTCAGTTGCATGGAAAGAGTATGGAGTTTGGAGCTAGGGCAGGTTCCAGTACATTTAAACCTTTGCTGCACTAGTCACTGGTGGCCCAAGCAAGTGACTGAAGGCCAGAAACCTCAGGTCCTCAGCTGTAACTCCTTCCTGGGCATGGTCTGAAGGTTACATGAGATTTCAGGACTGAAGAGTCAGAGCCCTGTGGCGGATAGACAGACATTTCACCAGTACTAGCTGGTTAACAGTGTTCATCTTGCTACAAATGCACTTAATATACGTTGTTAATATTACATAGCTTGAATTTTATCGGGTGCTCTGCTAAAGACGTGGCAAAGAGCACTGACCCAGATGGCCTGGATCCAGATCTGGTCCTGTTCCCTGTGGGGTTTATATGACCTTGGGCTGGTCACTTAACTTCTGAGTTTCAGTGTACAGTGAAGGCAAGAGTAATAACCTTGTGTATCTCACAAGATTGTTGGGGGACCCAGAAGAGATGTTGTATAAGAAAGCAGTATGTATTATGTAACACACTGTACACATGTGGGGGGGCAGGGTAGAACTGTTTTTGTGGAAGTGAGGATGTTCCCTCCTTCCATGTGGTATCAAAAGGACCCACGGATCCCTCAGTGCCCTGGGTGAGAGTCATCTGAGTGGAGCTTTGGAAGTCGTTGACCACGACAGAGTCCCTACTGTCCTCTTTCCCCTCAGGGCCCAGCCCCGTCTTCTTGGTTTGCCCAATGAATCCGGAGATCATTTCTTTATTAGGAGAGAGGGAAGTGCCTCTGTCTTGACTTGGGCTCCTTTTTTGCTGCCACCTTCGGGCATTGCACTCCTTCCCCCAGGCTCTTACCTATCCCCTGCTTTCTTCATGCTTTGAAAGGGAGATAACAATACCTTACTTTGTTACCTATGGCATTTTGAGACCTCTGTTAACTACACCCTTCACAGATGCAGTTTTGGTTCATTCATAGTTTTACTTTTTTTCGTCTTTCTCTCGAAGCATAATTTGAGCTTTCCAAAGAGCTCTCATTTTATAAAAGAACATTATTATTTCCTTAGGTTGTGCCCTTTTTCTTCCTCAAAAAAAATTATTTTCTGATTTTCTGTTCATGATTGTTGCAGAGAACTTCTACCACTAGACAAACCTTCTCTCCTGAATAACCCCTCCAGGTTTTTGGCAATAGTCTTATTGCACAGTTCTGAAACTTGCCGTACTAAAAGTCAAGGGCCTGTGTTTACCTAGGCCCACCATTGCCCTTCCTTGCTATCGCCAACTCTAAGGTGCTACGGTCATTCTCTCCTTTTTTAAAAAAAACTTTGAGACATTTATTTACTTTCCCACATCAGTAATCATGGATTACTTCATCATGATTATGAGTGGCTAAGTCTTCTGTCTCCTCAGGAAACCATAGCACTGCTGAGTGCTATGGCATCCTATGGTGAATGACCTTTGGTCAGCATTCATCGCCTTCCTTCTGATGTGAGCCTAGAGCCTTTAAACCTTGACCTTGACCATTTTATTTTAGTTGTTTTTATTTTTGAGTCAGAGTCACACTCTGTCACCCAGGCTGGAGTGCAGTGGCACGTTTGAGGCCACCACAGCCTCAACCTGCTGGGCTCCGGCGATCCTTCCGCCTCAGCCTTCCAAGTAGCTGGAACTACAGGCACGTGCCACCACACCCAGCTAATTTTTTGATTAATTGTAGAGATGAGGTCTCGCCAAATTGCCCAGGCTGGTCTCCAACCACTGGGCTCAGGCAGTCCTCTTGCCTCCGCCTTGCAAAGTGCTGGGACTACAGGCGTGAGCCACCGTACCCAGCAGACCTTGACCATTTTAAATAGCATCCGCCTTTATCACTGTTCTACTCTCAGGGGTCTCCTTTGCTGTCTGCAACATTACAAATGTGGAGTCAGTAACTTTTTGAAACTATAGGTAATGTTTTCAGGGCCACTTCCTTCCTGCTTGCAGCCTTCAGCCCTTAAGGAGCATGGGAGGGGCCGTCTGCAGAGCAGAAATGCCTTGCTGTCCAGTCAGACATTCACTGAGTGTCAGGACAGTGCAAGTCCTAGTGCCACATGAGGTGTGTGTACTCAGGTGCCTTTCCTGTGTACGCCATGCGAGGTACATGAATGAGAAGTTGAGTGGTATATTTTCTTTACCGCTTTTGTATCCAACCAACTTTTTTTTTTAATCTCTCTTGAGAGTTTACATGTTCATATACTATTGTCATTACTGCTCTTTGGCTAAGCTTTTAGCTGGAGTGGTTAATGGGGGAAACACAGCCTTTATTTATTTGGTTTCTTGCCATCATAGAGACTTTATGACTTGCCTGTGAATATAAAATAAGATGCATCAATATGCAACATTTATAGGAATAGTCAGTCTGTTGGTTTGGCACTTTTATCTCTGCTGTCATTTCACTCATCCATAATATCATAATTTTTGAGAAAGAGATGTTTTGTTTGTAACAGCTTTATTGAGCTGTTTTATGGTATTCACATAGCATACAGTTCACTCCATTAAAGTGTATATTCAGATGTGTTTAGTCTATTTACATAATTGTGCAACTGTCACCCCAGTCAATTTTAGAACGGAGAGTCATTTTTTATTTTAAAACTTTTATTATTTTTTTGTTTTGCTTTCTTGTTTTGTTTCAACTTTAAAATTTTTATTTTAAAGATGTGAGGCACAATTTAGGGTTAGATATACAAATGTTCATTATGCAGGTACTCTTGTTGATGAGGTGTGCCCCCCTCCCCAACTTTTATTTTATTTATTTTTTTTAGTTGAAGTCTCTCTCACCCTGTTGCCCAGGCTGGAGTGCAGTGGCATGCTCACAACCACTGCAGCCTTGACCTGCTGGGCTCAGGTGCTCCTTCCGCCTCAACCTTCCAAGTAGCTGGAACTACAGGCACGCACCACCATGGCCAGCTAATTTTTTTGATTTATTATAGAGATGAGGTCTCGCCAAGTTGCCCAGGCTGGTCTCGAACCTGTGGGCTCAGGCAGTTCTCTCACCTCCGCCTCCCAAAGTGCTGGGATTGTAGGCGTGAGCCACTGCGCCGGGCCAACTCTTATTATATTAATCATCTCACATTTCATGTCTTATGGAACATAGAGGTATTTTAATGCACAGCTTTTAAGTCTGCAGTAAGGGGATCAGTTGCACAATAACAACATAAGGCTGGTAGTGGAAGACACAGTGCAATTATTCTATCTAGTCACTCAGCGCATTATAGGGAAAGGATCCTACTTTTTTAACTGGTGCTCTTCAAAGTCACAGAAACAGTAGCCCAGGCTGCTGGGGCAAACTTCTGAAACCTGCTCTAACTGTAACCTGTAATGAGAGTTTCCTTGTTGGAGCAAGTTGACCTTCCAAGTATCTGGAACCACAGGCACATGCCACCATGCCCAACTAATTTTTCTTGATTTATTGTAGGGACAAAGTCTCGCCATGTTGCCCAGGCTGGTCTCGAACCCCTGGGCTCAGGTGATTCTCTCACCTCCACCTCCTAAAGTGCTGGGATTACAGGTGTGAGCTACTGCACCCAGCTGATCTTTTTTATAGTCATAATTTGGATTATGTCTCTTCTCTCATTAAATCTTTTGATTATGTTCTGTTGTCTTTAAGATAAAGGTCAAAGTTCTGAAAATTACCTATATGACCCTTCATGTACTGTATGCTTTTTTCCTTAAGACTTTCTTCTCCCTTTCTTATCTTGAGCCAGCCAAAACTGGCCATTTTCTCTATTTCTTGGGGTCATCATACATGCGGTTGCTGTTGTTTGGCTAATGCTCATGTTTCCTTCAGGTCTCAGCTTATTTTTGATATTTTTAGAAGTCTTCTTTTTATTGGCCTTACATTTCCTCCTAGATTGTTGCGATAATGCACATCTACCATTCCTTTGTGGCATAAAATGCCACCGTCATGACATGACGCTTTGTTTGGTGTCCATCTACTCTGTTAGATTATACAGTCCATGAGGCAATGCCTGTGCCTTCTGGTTGGCTACTGTATAGGCAATGCCTGACACACAGTGGACACACATGAATTATTTATTTGGAAATGAATGAATAAGCTATTGAATGAATACTGATTGTTTGGGAGGTGGTCCAAAGGGGAAGCCCTTGTATACTATGCTTTAAGTGTCCACCTGTCTGCCAGAGGACACTTAGCACAGCTTTCCTTTTCTACATAGTGAAGAACACTCAAATAATAAAGAAATGTAGTTTTGGCTGTTTAGAGTATCCAAAAGTGTTCTTTGGCACTTACACTATGCTGAAGTTAGACTTAACATTAGGTATGAGATGGTCCAACCCTTTTGTTTTGTAGCAGAGGGAGTCTAAGAGAGGTGTAGAGACTGTCTTAAGATACCTGTCAAGGCCGGACTTGGTGGCTCACGCCTATAATCCCAGCATTTTGGGAGGCAGAGGTGAGAGGATTGCCTGACTCAGGTTTGAGACCAGCCTGAGCAACATGGTGAGACCTCATCTCTACAGTAAATTAAAAAAATTAGCCAGGCATGGTGGAGCATGTCTGTGGCTCTAGCGACTTGGAAGGCTGAGGCGGAAAGATCACCTGAGCCCAGCAGGTCGAGGCTGCGGTGGCCTTGAGCGTGCTGCTGCACTCCAGCCTGGGTGACAGAGTAAACTCCGACTGAAAGAAAAAGATATCTGTCATTAGGGCAGAGCTGCCTCTGTCCCTTGCACTTTCTTGCCAACCCTGCTGCACATCCAGGGACGAGTGTTTCTTCAAACCCACTTATTCTATGAGCACCTTTTATATGGTCCTAGGTTAGAAGCCCCAAAGATTACAATTCTTATTGAATTTTGTGTGTGTTTTAATTTTTCGAATAACTTTTCAGGAACATACGATGCCTAGAGCAGAGCACATCTGGAGTTTATTAGGATTTTCTAGTATGTATGTAGGTCATTCTGGACATTCTGGACAAAATGAGTTCGAAAGATTTCTGTGCTGTTTGCATTGTTTTGCTTTAACTTTTCACTTTTATGTTGTCTTCATGTAAAACCTTTTCCCAGTCAGTGTGAACCAATGCAACTCCACTGGATTATAACATTTGATCAAAATGTTTGGCATTTTTAGTGTCATAGTGACCTTTGTTATGGAACACTATTATTATAAATGACACTGATATAATTTATGCCTCAGCTTTTACTTCCAAGGAAAAATATCATTAACATCTTGAAATAAATCAATTAAGGCTGGCATTATGCATGTTTTATGGCTCGTGTCCAATAGTTATTGGCTAATTGGTTAATTTGTCCCTGTTGTTAATGTCAAGGTTGTATGGCACTCAGTATGCAATTCTCAGCATTTCTTCTGCCTACTTGAGGTATATGCCACACCCTCATGGGTTAGAGGCTCCCCAGAAGTCTAATAGGGTGGGGCACTTATGGGCATGACCATTAGTGTGTAAGGGGAGGGGATACACCCCACATTCATTCTGTTCTCGTCCCCTAGAGAACCATTACTGTAGTAAAAAAGAGTATTAGCTTAGGAATTGGGAGATCGGGCCTTCTCCTAGCTCTTTTCCTTGGGCAAGCTATCGACCCTTTTGAGACTTGGTTTCATTGTCTTGTAGTGAGAATGCCAGCCTAATTATCTCACATTGCACAGATGTGCACTGAAAACTCATTAGGCTATACAGATGTCGATTTGTATCATTGCTGAACCTGGCCTATTTAAATTGTGCTGTTGCCTGATCATATGCCCAAGGCTAATTGTTGGCTCTTCCCTCCCCCACCTTTTCTTTCCTTTCTTTTTATTTTATTTTCAAATTCCTGAGCTCAAGAAAGCCTCCCGCCTCAGCCTTCCAAAATGCTGGATTACAGGCATGAGCCACCACACTCAGCCATATTTTTTAAAGTACTTACTCAGTTACATTTAGAATTCTTAATATAAGGAAAATAAGATAGTTGAAGTTGATGCTAAAAAAAAAAAATAGCTAATATAGGTGCCAATATGCCAGCATACTGGTTGAATGCTAATCAAGACACACATAACAGCTTTTTTTTCATTTTTAATTTTTGGTAAGTGGTTTTCTTATGATGTACATAACAACTTTTAAGTTTTTTATAGATGTGGATTCCTGGGTATGTTTTTAATTTAAAGGAGTGAAGGGCTTTTTGTTTGTTTGTTTTCACTTTAGTCTAGAAAAGAGATGGGGTTTTTTGTGTTTTTTTGTTTTTCTTTTTTGAGTCAGAGTCTCACTCTGTCATCCAGTCTAGAGTGCAGTGGCACACTCACGGCCACCGCAGCCTCCACTGGCTGGGCTCAGGCAATCTTCTCACCTCTGCCTCCCAAAGTGCTGGGATCACAGGCATAAGCCACTGTGCCCGGCCCAAAGAGAGGTGTTTTAACCAGTATCTTTTCTCTGATTATAAAAAGATTTTGAACCTGAAATGGAATACAGTTTCGGATTAAATTTTACTTATATTCTTTTGAATAGTCTTTCTGTGAAAAACTGAAAGAATTTAAAGTATTTATGCCAGGTATGGTGGCTCATATCTGTAATCCCAGCACTTTGGGAGGCCAGGGTGAGAGGATTGCCTGAGCCCATGAGTTCAACACCAGTCTGGGCAACATGGCAAGACCTCATCTCTACAATCAAATTAAAAAAAAAAAATAGCCAGATGTGGTGGCACATGCCAGTAGTCCCTGCCACTCAGGAGGCTGAGACAGAAGGATCACCTGAATCCAGTCGCTGGAGGCTGCCGTAGCCATGATCTTGTTGCTGCACTCAAGTCTGGGCAACAGAGTGAGACTTTGAGAGAGAGAGAGAGAGAGAGAGAGAGAGAGAGACACACACACACACACACACACACACACACACCACAAAATATTTTAACACAGTGAGGGTACAAGATGGCACCTGTTCTCATTCTTTCTGTTTTAATGGTATTTTCAGAAGTGATGCCCAATGAACACTTAAGGTATGAAAGGTAGGTACAGTTTTCCTAATAACTGAAGTCTAGGTCATTTATGTATGAAAAATTTTTGTAGTGTGAAAAATGAGATCATTGAAAATGGATGCCGGGCACAGTGGCTCACACCTGTAATCCCAGCACTTTGGGAGACCAAGGCGAGAGGATTGCCTGAGTCCAGGGGTTTGAGACCAGTCCAGGCAACTTGATGAGACCCCCGTCTCTACTATGAATCAAAATTTAGCCAGCCGTGGTGGCGTGTGCCTGTAGTTCTAACTACTTGGAAGGCTGAGGCAGAACAATCACCTGAGCCTAGCAGGTTGAGGCTGCGGTGGCCATAAATGTGCTACTGCGCTCCAGCCTGGGCGACAGAGTGAGACTCTGACTCAACAACAACAACAACAACAAAAAAAAACAAAGAAAATGGGTAATCTATTTACATTGCCAGTTTTCAACCCCTTTGTCTACTCTGTGTGGTCACACGGGAATTTGTAAAGGATAGAACTGATTCTCCCTTAGCCTAGCGAAAACATACGATTTGAATGATGTGTACAATTTGTTTATAAAAATCTGAGGCCCACCCCACAACTATATTGCACAATTTGGTCATGTTTTCTCTTAGAAATGTGTGGGCGGGCGCGGTGGCTAGGCCTGTAATCCCAGCACTTTGGGAGGCCAAGGCGAGAGGATTACCTGAGCCCAGGGCTTCAACACCAGCCTGGGCAACTTGGTGAGACCTCATCTCTACAGTAGATCACAAAAACTAGCCAGGCGTGCTGGCATGTGTCTGTAGTTCCAGCTACTTGGAAGGCTGAGACGGAAGGATCACCTAAACCCAACAGGTCAAGGCTGCAGTGGCCATGAGTGTACCACTGTACTCCAGCCTGGGCGACAAGAGTGAGACTCCATCCATCTCAAAAAAAAAAAAAAAGAAAGAAAGAAAGAAATTTGTAAGTCAGGTGTTTATAACTTTAAATACATCATGTAGGTATTGGTTATTGTCCCATAGAAACCTTTTTACTAAGAGAAAGGATCAGAATCAGCCAGTCCAGGATTTAAGTCTTGACTGTACCACTTGCTATATAGCTTAAAGGAAGGTTGTGTGTGTAAATGAAGGTGCTTTTGAAAATTGTAAAGTACTCTGTCGATACACTATAGCACTGATGGCACATTAATTTATGTAAAACCATAGGTGACTAATATTTGAGCTCTTCCAGAAGATGCTTATTTAAAACTATCTAATCGGAGTTTGAGGTGATATAGGGAGTTAAATATCTTAGGCAAGATAGGGCTAGAGCTTGTTGGTTATTTAAGTTTTTTAAAAAGGAGGAAGAGCTTGCAGTGGGCAGGTCTGTTCTGCCCAGGAGTCTCTTTCTAGAATTTTCTTTCCTATATTAAAGTGTGCTGCATAAACCACGAGTCTCTTAGAGTTTTAATATATATTTTATTAAGAAATCTTTTTCTGAGTCAAATAAGTTTGGAAATGCTTGCTGCTTTTTTTTTTTTTTGAAGTCAGAGTCTTACTTTGTTGCTCATGCTGGAGTGCAGTGGCACACTCACGGCCACCGCGGCCTCAACCTGCTGGGCTCAGATGATCCTTCCGTCTCAGCCTTCCAAGTAGCTGGAACTACAGGTGTGCGCTACCACGCCCAGCTAGTTTATTTACTTATTTATTGTAGAGACAAGGTCTCACCATGTTGCCCAGGCTGGTCTCGAACCCCTGAGCTCAGGCGATCCTCTCGCCTTGGCCTCCCAAAGTGCTGGGATTACAGGCTTGAGCCACCATGTCCTGCCTGCCTGCTGCTTTATGCTAGGACATATCAAATCTTTTATATACAATTATTCGTTGTGAAACTCTAGAAGGAGACAACATACAATTTTTCCCAAATATTTTTGATCTCTTGGAAATAACATTCTTTCAAGGGAACCCAGTTGAGAAAACACTGCATTTCAGCATCTTTCATGCACAAATGCAGAAGTTCAATCTGCAGTTGATTCTTTTCTCTTTCTTAGTCTCTTTTTCCCAAGTGTGTCCCACCCTCCCTACCTTTTCTATCTATGGAGGGTTGGGGGCAGGGTAAAGGAATGGCAGGTGCACATGTAGGTGGTGGTAGGGCATTGAAGTGGGGGTTGATGTCGCCTTGAGTGTGTATCATTCTTTGTCTTTTGACTCCTTACAATCATCTGTTGTGTCTTTACATCATCTAAAATGTGTCTATATAGGAAGGAAAAATAGTTTTAAAATCAGTGTAACATGGACAAACAATATTCCCTTGACTCTATATTAGCTTAATGTTGAGAATCAGAGAGTCTGACATCAGTTAGCTAATTTGGGGCTTTCTAATAGTTTCTATTTAAAGAACATTGTGGTAGCTAAGCCATAGCACATATTTGCTATGAATATCATGTTCTTTGGAATAGTCCATTTTTTATCTAGTGAGATATTATTTTTGTAAGCACCTTAAGTACTTCACATATTTTGTCCTTTTTTCCTTCTCTGGAACGTGGAAACACATTGGACATGAACTTGCTAGACTACCAGAGGCTTTGTATTTTTAGCTTGTGTGAAGACGAACATGACCCAAGAACCATAGCAACAGATGTACCGATAATACTGTACTTTGTCCTGGCCACGGCTGGAGTCTATAGATGACTCAGTAGCAAAAGAAGTGAGGGTGCTGGTGACCTGTCCCCAGACTATTTCTGCACCAGCCTTCGTCTGGGACTCATAGAACCCAGCTTTATCTGCTGCTCTTCCTGGCCCCCTGCCTGATCTGGCCTGAAAGCTTCCTAGCTGGAGCTGTGACTGTGTTTGACTTGATCCTGGAGGCAGCAACACTCAGAAGTAAGTTCAAATATCACTGAGTGAATCTACCTGGGCTTATTTTAAAGCACTGGGAGTCTCAGAGCCCTTGACTGGAAATGATTTTTTAAAAGGAGTTTGGGTCATCTAAAAAAATCGAAAGACCTTCTCTCGATGGATCGGAACATTTTTGTCCAGGCTGCCCTTCCTAGTCTTGACCCCTGAACTCTCCTATCCTATTCTGTCTTTTCATGTCTCCTACCTTGAAATTGCAATTATTCTTTTTTGTTTGAGTTGGAGTCTCACTCTGTTGCTCATACCAGAGTGCAGAGGCACGCTCACGGCCACTGCAGTCTTGACCTGCCGAGCTCCTTCTGCTTCAGCCTTCCAAGTAGCTGGAACTACAGGCATGCGCCACCATGCCCAGCTAATTTTTTGATTTATCGTAGAGACAGGTCTCGCCAAGTTGCCCAGGCTGGTCTCAAAACTCTGGGCTCAAGCAATCCTCTCACTTCGGCCTCCCAAAATGCTGAGATGATAGGCGTGAGCCACTGTGCTTGGCTGCAATCACTTTTAATATAAAAATTATTATTATTTTTTAGACAAGGTCTCACTCTGTTGCCCAGGCAGGCATGATCCCGATTCACCACAGCCTCAACCTCCTGGACTTAAGTGATTTTCCCACCTCAACCTCACCAGTAACTGGGTCTACATCACCCACCACCCATGCCTGGCTAAGTTTTTAATTTTTTTATAGAGATGAGGTCTCGCTATGTTGCCCAGGCTGGTCCGAACTCCTCAGCCACCCAAAGTGCTGGGATTACAAGTGTGGGCCACTGCACCCAGCCTGAAAACTCTTTAAAGTGGTTAAAATGTCATCTTTCCTGCTCATAGTTGAATATAGAGTTTGTTTATGAGATAAATAATCAGAAAAAGGCTATTTTTTTCCTACGTACTTATCTCAGTAGAACATTCATGGTCTTTAACCCTAGAGGTCAGGTGGTATCGGTCAGCTAGCAGGTTCCTGGTGCTTATTCTCACTTGGTAAGAGCTGGTCTAAACCCCTCATAGGGTAGGAGAAGCAGAAGCCCCAAGGCTGTGATAGACCCAGGGTGCTTGCTACTCTGTACCCTGAGGAGGTGAAACCAGGACACTTACACATTTCACGGAATGTAAGATTTTCTTGTCCTCTGTCCCCCACACAGTTTGCTCTTCTGCTGCTTGCCCTTGGCTTTGGTCTGATTTATACAGACACCCCAGTCCCATTCCCAAGCAGCATGGCAGGAAGCCAGGCTGTGCAGGATACCAGCTGGCCCTTCTGTGTTTCATGAAGAAGTTGCCTTAAGGTTAGGGAGGGCACTCCCAGAGCTCTTTGTACTCTGCAAAAGTAAGGCAGGCATGTCGACACACAAGCCCCTCTCTGTAACGCAGGCTCTGGGGTGTGGGAAAGGCACCGTTAATTTTAAAACCTTTTCTCCTCTAGCACTTGGAAATATGAAAGATGGTATGTCCCATCCTTTGAAGGGTCAAAAAAAAAACAACAAAACCCAAACCTTTTCTCCTATGATTTTTAAAAATTGACCCCAGATTGCTTCTAAAATTAATACTTGTGAATTTGCTCTATCTGGGAGGTCATGGATGACTTTGTTGCTAAGGAAAAGCTATTTTCTTTTCTTTTCTTTTAAGTTGGAGTCTTACTCTGTCACTCAGGCTGGAGTGCAGTGGCATGCTCACGGCCACCGCAGCCTCGACCTGCTGGGCTCAGGTGATCCTTCCACCTCAGCCTTCCAAGTAGCTGGCACTACAGGCACATGCCACCACACCTGGCTAATTTTTGACTTATTGTGGAGATGAGGTCTCACCAAGTTGCCCAGGCTGGTCTTGAACCCGTGGGCTTAGGCAGTCCTCTCACCTCAGCCTCCCAAAGTGCTGGGATTATAGGCATGAGCCACCACGCCCTGGCAGAAAAGCTATTTCATTTTGCTAGTTGAACTTCCCAGGCATCCTATCTGCTTTCTGAACAGCAGGATTCCAGCTCATAGACGGCTCAAAAATTAAAAGTGTATGTTTGGATATGCTCAGTATTGTCTGCTGGTAGAAACTTGCTTTAGCAACTGGAAGGACACTGTGTAGTGGAGACGTTAATGAGGTTACTGTGGTTTTCAGACCTGGATAGATGTTCTCTGTGACACATGCCAAGAAGATTATGAACACATTATGTTTAAAAGCTTTTTGCAGCTGGGCGCGGTGGCTCACGCCTGCAATCCCAGCACTTTTGGGGGTGGAGATGAAAGGATTATCTGAGCCCATAGGTTCAAGACCAGCCTGGGCAACTTGGTGAGACCTCGTCTCTACAATAAGTAAAAAAAGAAAATTAGCCAGGCTTGGTGGCACACACCTGTGCTTCCAGCTACTTGGAAGGCTGAGATGGAAGGATTACCTGAACTCAGCAGGTGAGGCTGCAGTGGCCATGAACAAGCCACTGTACACCAGCCTAGCCTGGGTGTCAGAGTAGTGAGACTCCTACTCAAAAAAAAAAACAAAACAAATTTTCAAAAGTAAAAGCTTTCAGCACACCAAATACAATGGGTTTTCCAAGTCGTTATGTTGCTTCAGATGACAGGAAATGGCCTACTAAGTGAGCTATGTCTTTTCATGGGATACTCAGGCTCATACTAAGGCCAAATCTGGAAATAAAGACACAGGGACACTAATTCTCAACCCTTAATTAATTTATTTTTTTTTTAAATTATTCACTTAAAAAAAAAAAGATGGAGTCTTGCCATGTTGCCTGGGGACTTGAACTCCTAGACTCAAGTGATCCTCCTGCCTCAGCCTCCCAAGTAGTGGAGAACATAGGCTCACACCACCATGCCTAGCCCAAACCTTAATTTTTTAAACACTTTTCCCTTAAATAGTTTTAAAACCAAGTTTTCGGTGCTGCTCTCTTTTATAATATGCATAGCATATTATAAAACAAACACTTTGATGCATTATTACTGCTCTCTGTCTAATTTGACTCTCAAGAGTCCTAGTTTATGGCTTTGGCTCAGCTGACTTTTCGAAGGACAGGCAAAAATCAAAGTGTGAGTTCAAACTATGACTTGAACTGATTCTAAACAGGCTCATTTAAAATATCGAGAGTCCCAGATGTACTGTTTAACTGAAGCCATATGCCTGGGGGCAGCGGTCACACCTGTAAAACCCAGCACTTTGGGAGACCAAGGCAGGAGGATTGCCTGAGCCCATGAGTTCGATACCAGCCTAGGCAACATAGCGATGAGACCTCGTCTTGACAAAAAAAATCCACAAGTTAGCCAGATGTGGTGGTGCGTGCCTGTAGTCCCAGCTACTTAGGAGACTGAAGCGGGATCATCTGAGCCCAGGAGTTCAAGGCTGCAGTAGCCATGATAGTGTCACTGCAGCCTGGGTGAAAGAGTAAGACCCTGACTCAAAAATATATATATAAAGTAAGAATAAATGAAGCCATTGTGGTTTAAATGTAACTTATCATTCTTATTTGAGGTGACATGTTTCCTTAGATTTTTTCAGACCTCAGAAATTTGTTTAAAAAATAATGAACTGGGCTTGTAGTTTCCCTCTTTTGGTCAGAAAGAATGTTCTAACCTTCACTTAAGAAATGCTCTTGTTGGCCGGGCTCAGTGGCTCAGCCTGTAATCCCAGCGCTTTGGGAGGCTGAGGTGAGTGGATTGCCTGAGCCCGCAGGTTCGAGACCCGCCTGGGCAACTTGGCGAGACCTCATCTCTACAATAAATCAAAAA
>CAUYQG010246120.1:0-28564 GCA_963574415.1 Tarsius wallacei | reverse complement strand
CCCAAATCATTTTATGAAGCTCACATCACACTGATACCCAAACAGGGTAAAGATCCAACAAAGAAAGAGAACTACAGGCCAATATCCCTTATGAACATAGATGCAAAAATCCTCAACAAGATTCTAGCAAATCAGATCCATAAACACATCTCAAAAATCATCCACCATGACAATGTAGGCTTCATCCCCAGGATGCAGGGCTGGTTCAACATTCGCAAGACCATAAACGTCATTAAATACATCAGCAGATATAAAAACAAGAACCACATGATTATCTCATTAGATGCAGAAAAAGTTTTTGATAAAATCCAGCATCCTTCTTGATAAAAACCCTCAGACATCTAGGTATAGAAGGAAAATATCTCAAAATATTAAGCACCAACTATGAGAAACCTACAGCTAACATGTTGTTAAATGGACAGAAATTTGAATCATTTCCCCTGAAAACTGGAACAAGACAAGGCTGCCACTCTCACCCCTGTTGTTAAATATTGTGTTAGAAGTCCTAGCTCGAGCAATTAGACAAGAAAAGGACATCATGGGTATCCAATAGGAAAAGAGGAAGTCAAGTTATCACTCTTTGCTGATGATATTATCCTATACCTTGAAAATCCAAGAGAATCTGTCAAAAACCTGCTTGCTCTGGTAAAGGACTTTGGCAAAGTCTCAGGGAACAGAATAAATGTGCATAAGACAGTTGCATTCCTATACACCAACAACCAAGCAGCAGAGACCCAAATAAAAAGCACAATCCCATTCACAATAGCCACCAAAAAAATAAAATACCTTGGCATCTTCCTAGCCAGAGAAGTGAAAGACCTTTACAATGGGAATTACAAAACACTGCTCAAAGAAATCCAAGAAGACACAAGCAAATGGAAAAATATCCCATACTCATGGACAGGAAGAATCAACATTGTTAAGATGCCCATCCTACCAAAGGCAATGTACAGATTCAACGCAAACCCATTAAGTTACCAACATCATTCTTCTCAGACCTGGAAATGACAATACAGAAATTTATATGGAAAATAAATGTCCACGTTAGCCAAAACATTCCTTAGCAAAAGAAACAAAGCAGGAGGTATCACACTTCCAGACTTCAAACTTTACTATAAGGCTACAGTAATCAAAGCAGCCTGGTATTGGTACAAGAACAGGCATATAGACCAATGGAACAGGATAGAGATTCCGGAAGCAAAGCCTCAATTCCTCAACCAACTCATCTTTGACAAATCCTCCAACAACAGCCACTGGGGAGAGGAGAACCTATTCAGTAAACGGTGCTGGGGAAACTGGCTGACCACATGCAGAAGAATGAAACAAGATTCCTACCTATCACCATACACAAAAATCAACTCTAAATGGATCAAGGACCTAAATGTAAAACCTCAAACTATAAGAATCTTAGAAAGCACAGGAGACACCCTTATGAAAATTGGAACTGGGAACCAATTCCTATTCAGAACCCTAAAGACCTTAAGAAATAAGATAGACAAGTGGGACCTCATCAAATTAACGAGCTTCTGCAAAGCAAAAGAAACCATCAAGAAAGCAGGGAGACAGCTCACAGAATGGGAAAATATATTTGCCAAATGTTTATCTGACAAAGGTCTAACATCTAGGATCTACAAGGAACTCAAATGTGCCGAAAGGAAAAAAAAACAAGCAGCCCCTTTAATAAGTGGGCAAAAGCCATGAATAGATACTTCTCAAAAGAAGATATACAGGCAGCCAAGAGACACATGAAAAAATGCTCAGCCTCACTCATCATCAGAGAAATGCAAATCAAATCCACACTGAGATACCACCTAACTCCAGTAAGAATGGCCATAGTTAATAAAACAAACAACAACAGATGCTGGCGAGGATGTGAAGGAAAAGGAACGCTTCTACATTGCTGGTGGGAATGTAAACTGGTGCAGCCTCTTTGGAAGACAGTGTGGCGATTCCTGAAAGAACTAGAAATTTACCTTTCATATGACCCAGCAACTTCCATATTGGGAATATACCCGGAGGAACTCAAATCATTCTACAAAAAAGATACCTGCACATGTATGTTTGTTGCAGCTCTATTCACAATAGCAAAAACATGGAACCAATCATGTTGCCCATTGAAGCTGGACTGGATAAAAAAATGTGATACATAGACACGATGGAATATTATGCAGCCATAAAGAAGGACAAATATATGGACTTCGTGGCAACTTGGATGGATTTGGAGTCGATCATTCTCAGTGATTTAGCACAGAAACAAAGAACAGAGTTCCATATGTCCTCACTCATAAGCGGAACTTGAACAATTATAATGCTATAAGAAAGCAATTGGCAGTAGTGGGAAACTGTTAGGGGAGGTGGGGTGGAATTGGCAGTTGAGGGAAACTGTTAGGGGAAGGAGGGCATACCTCATCAACAAGGGTATCTGTATGATCAGTGTTTGTATACCTAAACCTGAAATGTACCCCACATCTTTATAATAAAATTAAAATTAAAAAAATCAAGAATTAGAGAACCTGAATATATTTAAAAAAATAAAAAAATATAAAAACGTCTTTCTAATCGAAATCTGCCTGGGGAAGGGGGGTCACACTTCATCAACAAGGGTACCTGCACAATGAATATTTGTATACTTAACCCTGAATTGTACCCCACAATTTTAAAATAAAAAAATCTAAAATTTTTAAAAATAAAAAACAATAAAAAAAGAAACAAGTCACATTTATCACCCATACTCAAAGACATAAGCACCAGAAGATGAGAATAATTACGGTTCACCTTAAGGTCTGTCTGCCACATACTTGTCCCAGCATTGCCACTGGCGCAGGAACTGCTTCAACGTAGACTTCTTCTTCTGCCTTACCATCAGCAGTAGTGGAATCTGTCGCCATTATGGCCTGCCCCATTAAATATTCACACTGTAAAACTTTTCCTAGGATACACAGCTACTGTGGGTCTGGTACCTTAGCCACACCTGGGTCTAGGTAGCTGAGCTTGCTTAACAGTATGGTGCCACAAGTTCTGCATCCTTGGAGAACATGAACCTGAGTGAGGTCAGTAGTATCCCATATGTTTGACCCAAGATTAAGATGATTGGGAGGAGTATGTGCATGTGAAGGGCAGGGGGCAGTGTTCATATATATGCATTTGTATGTCTGTACCTACTATTAGTAAAAGTAGTGCTAGTTTCCAAGGCTACCAGTGGGCTATTCAGATCTTATTCCTGGCTGTGGCCCATCTGGAAGAGTCCTAAGAAACTGAGGAAATCTTGCTTTTAAAATTGTGGGGGAACACTAACCTTATAAAAGCATTTGGAGTTGAGAGTCGAGGGGAAACCACTCTAGAAAGACAAATAAATAAGTCCAAAATGTTTCCCACCTAAGGCTGCAGAGGCAATGAGAACTGGGGATCAGAGGGTCTGCAGGATAACAGCCATGTTGCTCAAACATGATAAGGGAGTCTTTTGAACATTTTGTTTTCTATTTTCATGTAAGTATTTGATGAATAAATGAATTTTCTTTATTTGGACATGTTGTGTATGTAGAAATTATCATGCTGTAAATATCCCTGCTTGAGATTGGGTCAGATTCTCTTCTTGACTCATTTATAAATGCTGAATACAACAGTGCTAACAGCAAATGATCTTGCTTTATATGGGAACAAGTACCTCTTTGAAGGACCATCCCACCATCATTCCATTCAGGTAAAGATTGCTCAACTTGTTCTCTGTTGATAGATTGTCTCACAAACTCATTGGGCTGTTGAACATTGAGCTCTGCACAGTCCATTTTTTGAAACAACTTCTGCCTTTTTCTCCATGGTGGGACTTCGAAAGGGCTGGTGGTTTGCCAGATCAGTTATGGAGGACAGATATTCTAAAATGCCGCTATTCACTTGACTGTTTCAAAGGTCTTTAAAAAATCATTGTACAGACTATGTGAGGCTTAGACAAATACTTGGTCCCACCACTAGTGTCTCATTTTTATATTCTATTAACTGAGCTTGGCGCTGAAGGAAATCCTGGT
Source organism: Tarsius wallacei (assembly GCA_963574415.1). Lineage (NCBI taxonomy): Eukaryota > Metazoa > Chordata > Mammalia > Primates > Tarsiidae > Tarsius > Tarsius wallacei. The sequence goes on along the minus strand of CAUYQG010246120.1, from coordinate 24,542 downwards.
GGTGCAAAAGGAATGATTTAGCCACCCAATGAGCATGATTTTTAGAGAAAAACCTCTTCTTCTATAACCTAGATGGGTACTAGTCTTCTTGTGAAATGTCATCTGAGTTCCCATTGACCAATTTAGATGTCTTCCTAAATGAGAATGATGCTGTACCTCTAAAACTGATGCAAATCCCCAGCCAAGGGTGAAACTTTCAGTGGTTGAGTAAAAAAAAGTTTTCCTGCTGGAATGAAGAGTAACTATGTGCCAGCTAGCTAAAATGTTCTTTCTTCCAAGGCCTCTCTTAGTAGACATCCATTCAGTCACTCATTCCAGAATCTGAAAGTCATTCTTGACACCTGCTACTCCCTGGCTCCCAATAGCCAATCTACCACCTAACCCTGTAGATTACACCTCCTAAATATCTTTCTCCTATGTCCATCTACCTTCATTTTTTCTGCCAACTCAAGCCATGTACTCTCTCATTTGGACAATTATCTGGTTTTTCAAGTCATCTCCCAGCTCCTCTTCTTACCCACTTTCAATCTGTACTCCATAAATTGGCAAAAGTGACTCTTATTAAGGCAGACCTTATCAGGTCCCTTTCCTCCTTGCTTAAAACTGTTCAATGTCTTTATATTATTATTAGGAAAATTCCTAACACCAACTACATGGTTTCTTTTGCTTATCTAACTAAGCCTCATCCTGTGTGACTTGCCCCTTCATTCTCTGTCCTCCAGTCACACAGGTTGCCTTTGGTTTCTCAAAAGTTATATAATTCTTTCTGCTTCTGTGCCTTTCGTTGACATGACACGTTGACATGGGGAACGCTTTCCTTTTGCCTTTTGTTCTTTTTATCTAATTAATTCTTTTTAATTTTTAATTTTAAAGATGTGGAGTACAATTCAGGGTTAAGTTTACAAATGTTCATTATGCATGTAACCTTGTTGATGAGGTGTGTCCCCCCCCCGTCAGATTCCCAATACTGCCAATCCCACCTTCCCCCACACCCCAGGCAGTTTCCCACTACTGCCAATCCTTTGCTTATAGTATTATGATAATTGTTCAAGGTCCATTTATGAGTGAGAACATGTGATACTCAGTTCTTTGCTTCCGTGACAGATCACAGTATTATGGACTCTAAGTTCATCCAAGTTGCTGTGACGTTCATAGTTTTATCCTTCTTTATGGCTGTGTAATGTTCCATCGTGTGTATATACGACATTTTAAAAATCCAGTCCTCTTTTGATGGGCAGCACGGTTGTTTCTATGTTCTTGCTATTGTGACCAATGCTGCAATAGACATATGTGTGCAGGTATCTTTTTCATAGAGTGATTTGAGTTCCTCTGGGTATATTCCCAGTAGGGGGATTGTAGGGTTATATGGATGTCGATTTTTAAACCTTTTACAGATTGCCAAACTGTTTTCCACAGAGGTTATATTAATTTGCACTCCCACCAACAGTGTTGAAGTGTTCCCTTTTCCCCACATCCTCTCCCAGCACCTGTTTTTTTTTTTTATTGATGATGGACATCCCGACGTAGTTAGGTGGTATCTCAGTATGGTTTTTTTTTTTGTTTTTTTTTGAGTTGGAGTCTCACTCAGTCGCCCAGACTGGAGTGCAGTAGCACGCTCCCGGCCACCACAGCCTCGACCTGCTGGGCTCTGGCGATCCTTCCGCTTCTGCCTCCCAAGTAGCTGGATCCACAGGCGCGTGCTACCATGCCCGGCTAATTTTTTGATTTATTGTAGAGATGAGGTCTGGCCAAGTTGCCCAGGAGGGTCTTGAACCCACAGGCTCAGGAAATCCACTCACCTCAGCCTCCCAAAGCGCGGGATTACAGGCTGAGCCACCGAGCCTGGGCTTCATTGTGGTTTTAATTTGCATTTCTTTGATGACTAGTGAGGCTGAGCATTTTTTCTTGTATCTGTTGGCTGCTTGTATATCTTCTTTTGAGAAGTGTCTATTCATATCTTTTGCCCACTTTGTAATGGGGCTGTTTGTTTTTTTCTTTTTGGCACATTTGAGTTCCTTGTAGATCCTAGATGTTAGGCATTTGTCAGACATACAGTTGGCAAATATTTTTCCCAGTCTGTGGGCTGTCTCCCTGCTCTCTTGAAGGTTTCTTTGGCTTTGCAGAAGCTTGTTGATTTGATGAGGTTCTATTTGTCTATCTCAACTCTTATGGCATGGGTGCTTGGGGTTTTGATCAGGAATTGGTTGCCAGTTCCATTTTCCATAAGGATGTCTCCTGCGTTTTCGAAGGTTCTTATAGTTTGAGGTTTTACATTTAGATCTTTGATCCATTTAGAAATGACTTCTGTGTATGGTGATACGTAGGGGTCTTGTTTTAATAATCTGCATGTGCTCAGCAAGTTTTGCCAGCGCCATTTACTGAATAGGTTCTCCTCTCCGCAGTGGTTTTTGTTGGAGGCTTTGTCAAAGATGAGTTGGTTGAGAAATTGAGGTTTTGCTTCTGGAATTTCGATCTTGTTCCATTGGTCTATATATCTGTTCTTGTATCAATATGAGACTGTTTTGATTATTGTAGCCTTATAGTAAAGTTTAAAGTCTGGAAGTGTGATACCTCCTGCTTTGTTTCTTTGGCTAAGGATTGTTTTGTCTATTTGTGGTCGTTTATGTTTCTTTATGTATTCCTGTATAGTCATTTTCAGGTCTCAGAAGAATGCTGCTGTTAATGTAATGGGTATTGCGTTAAATCTGTAGATTGCCTTGGGTAGGATGGACATCTTAACAATGTTGACTATTCCAATCCATGAGCGTGGAATATTTCTTCATTTCTTTGTGTCATCTTTGATTTCTCTGAGCAACATTTTGTAGTTTTTGTTGTAAAGGTCTTTTTTACATCTCTGGTTAGGAAAATGCCAAGGTACTTCGTTTGTTGTGTGTGTGTGTGTGTGTGTGTGTGTGTGTGTGGCTATTGTGAATGGGATTGTGCTTTTTATTTGGGTTTCTGTTTGTTTATTGTTGGTGTATAGAAATGCGACTGTCTTTTGTACATTTATTTTATACCCTGAGACTTTGCCAAAGTCCTTTTTCAGTGCAAGGAGGTTTTTGACAGATTCTCTTGTGTTTTTGAGCTATAGCATTATGTCATCTGCAAAGAAGGATAACTTGACTTCCTCTTTTCCTATTTGGATACCCCTGATCGCCTTCTCTTCTCTGATTGCTCTGGCTAAGACTTTCAAAACTATGTTGAAAAGAGGGGGTAAGAGTTGGAATCCTTGTCTCGTTCCGGTTTTCAGGGGAAATGGTTCAAATTTCTGTCTGTTTAGCAGTTTGCTGGTTGTGGGTTTCTTGTAGATGGCTCTTACTATTTTGAGGTATGTTCCATCTATGCATAGATGTTTGAGGGTTTTTATCAAGAAGGGGTGCTGGATTTTATCGAAGGCTTTTTCTGCATCTAATGATATAATAATGTGGTTTTTGTTTTTATGTCTGTTGATGTACTTAATTACATTTATGGTTTTGTGAATGTAGAACTAGCCCTGCTTCCCAGGGATGAAGCCTACTTGGTCCTGGTGGATGATTTTTGAGATGTGCTATTGAATCTGGTTTGCTAGGATCTTGTTGAGAATTTTAGCATGTATGTTCATCAAGGCTATTGACCTGTAGTTCTCTTTCTTTATTGGGTCTTTACCTGGCTTGGGTATCTATGTGATGTTAGTTTCATAAAATGATTTGGAGATAATTCCATCTTTCTCTATTACCTGGAATACTTTCAGTAGGATTGGTATCAGTTCCTCCTTGTATGTTTTGCAGAATTCTGCTGGAAAGCCATCTGGTCCAGGGTTTTTGTTTTTTTTTTTTGTAGATAGTTTTCTTATGACATAGTCGATTTCCTGGGTTGTTACTGGTCTATTTATGGTCTTGATTTCTTCTTGTTTCAACCTGGGAGGTTGTGTGATATCAGAAAATCCTCCATTTTCTTTAGTTTTTCAAGTTTGTTTCCATAGAAGTGTACATAGTAGTCTCTGATAATCTTTTGTATTTCTTCAGGATTAGTTGTGACTTGATCTTTTGAATTTCTGATTGTGTTTATTTGGGTTTTTTCTTGGTCATTCTGGTTAGGGGTCCATCAATCTTGTTTATCCTTCCAAAGGACCGACTTTTTGTTTTATTGATTTTTTGATTATCTTTTTGTCTTCTATGTCCTGAATTTGGGCTTTTACTTTTATGATATGGATTTTTCTGCTGAAGTTAGAGTTTTGGTGGTCTTGCTTTTCCAGCTTCCTTAGGTGATTTGTTAGGGTGTTAACTTGTGATCTTTCCATTTTCCTCATGTATGTTCGTAGAGATATGAATTCCCCTCTTAGTATTGCTTTTATGGCATCCCAGAATCTTTGCTAAGATGTTTCTTCATTTTCATTTGCTTCCAGGTACCTTTCTATTTCTTTTCTTTTTTTTTTTTTTAAGTTGGAGTCTCACTCTGTTGCCCAGACTGGAGTACAGTAGCCGCTCCGGGCCACCGCAGCCTCGACCTGCTGGGCTCCAGCGATCCTTCTGCTTCAGCCTTCCAAGTAGCTGGAATTACAGGTGCGCGCTACCATGCCCGGCTAATTTTTGATTTATTTTAGAGATGAGGTCTCACCAAGTTGCCCAGGCTGGTCTCGAACCCGTGGGCTCAGGCAATCCACTCACCTCAGCCTCCCAAAGCACGGGATTACAGGCTGAGCCACCGAGCCCTGCTTCTTTTTCTTTTTTGAGTTGGAGTCTCACTCTGTCACCCAGGCTGGAGGACAGTGGCATGCTAACGGCCACCCTAGCATCGACCTGCTGGGCTCTGGTTATCCTTCTACATCAGCCTTCCAAGTAGCCAGAACTATAAGTGAGTGCTACCATGCCTGGCTAATTTTTGATTTATTGTAGAGATAAGGTCGTGCCAAGTTGCCCAGGCAGGTCTTGAACCTGTGGGCTCAAGCAATTCACTTGCCTCGGCCTCCAAAACTGCTGGGATTATAGGCTGAGCCACAAAGCCCAGCCTGTTTCCAGGTCTCTTTTAATCTTAGTTTTGATTTCCATATTGATCCAGGAGTTATTCAGCATCATGCTATTTAGTGTTCATACCTTTGTGGGTTTTGGGGGAACTTTGTTAGCGTTGATACTTATTTTCATTCCAGTGTGGTCTGAGAAGGTGCACGACAGTATTTCAATCTTATGGAATTTGTTTATGCTTGATTTATGACTGAGGAAGTGGTAGATCTTAGAGTACATTCTATGTTGTGTTGAGTAGAATGTATATTCCGTGGTTGTTGGGTGGAGATTCTGTAGTTATCAATTAAGTCCATTTGGTCAAGCGTCACATTGAGTTTCCAGATCTCCTTGTTGATTTTTTGTTTTGATGATCTCTCCAGGGTTGCGAGTGGGATATTTAAGTCCCCAGTTATGATAGTGTTAGAGTCAATATCTTTTAAAGTTTACCTAGATGCTGCTTTATGAAAGTTGGTGCTTCCATGTTGGGTGCATATATGTTTAGGATGGATATTTCTTGTTGATGGATTGAACCTTTTATCATTATGTAGTGACCTTCCATATTTTTTAAAATTTTTGATAGCTTATAGGGTATTTTGTCTGATATTAAGGTCATGACTCTTGCTTTCTTTTGTGTTCTGCTAACCTGAAATTTTGCTTCTCATCCTCTTACTTTGAGTCTGTGAGTGTCCTTTCTGGTGAGATGAGTCTCTTGGAGACAATGTATTATTGCCTCATGATATTTTATCCATTTTGCCATTCTATGTCTTTTCAATGTTGCATTTAGTCCATTCACATTCAGGCTAATTATTGAGATGTGAGAGTTTATCCCTGTCATGTGGTTCTTATAGAGTTTGTTGTTGCTGCTGCTGTTTGTTTGTTTGTTGTCTTTCTTTTGATTTGGGGTTGATTCATATGTGTTTTCAATCTTTTTCCTGCATTCTTGTGAAGGGCATTGTCGTTCTTTTTTTCCTTTTTCTGTGTTTTATACTTTCTTAAGTGTTTCTTGTAGAGCTGGTCTGAAGGCAGCATAAGTTAGGTAATTCTTGGTTGAAATTGTTTATCTTATTTTGAAGATTGGGCTCCAAGCCCTCCTAGCCTTAAGTATTTCTATAGATAAGTCTGCTGCTATTCTAACTGGTCTTACCTGGTAGGTAGTCTGACCTTTTTCTCTTGCTACTTTTAGGATTTTTCCTTTTATGCCTACTTTGTGTAGGTGAATTACTATGTGTCTAGGAGTTGGTCTTCTCATTTTTTGTCTTGCAGGGGTTTCCTGAAACTCTTGTGTTTGAGTGGTCATGTCACTGATGAGATGAGGGAAATTTTCTTGGATAACTTCGTGGAATCTTTGTTCCAGGGTAGCCTCTGTCTCTCTGTCTGCCTCAGGGATTCCAATTAATCTCAGGTTCAGCTACTTGAAATAATCGCTCATCTCTTGGAGGTTTTGTTCTGTCTTTTAAAGATTCTTTCCTATGTTTTTAACAGTTTTGGTGAGTTCCATATTTTTGTTCTCAAACTCTGAGATTCTTTCTACTGCTTGGTTAATTCTGCTTTCCAAGCTTATCAATGTGTTGTTTCATTCACTGTATTCTTTATTGCTGTTATCTCAGTTATCAGTTCCTTCATTTTTTCTTCTTGTTACTCCTCATTTCTATTTATTATCTCTATGAATATCTTGGTACCTGGGTTTGTGATTTGAGACCAGTCGTTCTGGGGGCTCTTCATTGTTTGAGTTCTGGAGTCTGTATTCTCAGGGGCTGACCTCCCAGGGGTCTGTGTGAGACTCATATTCTTCCTTTGTTTCTTCTTCATTTGTGTAGGTTTTCCTTCCCCTCCCTACCCTCCCCCCCTTTTTTACATCTTGTTTACTTCTGTTGTCCAGGGATGGCGGGGTAGCTTTTACTTATGTTTGCTCAATCTCTTATTCTTCCTTATGTGGATCCCGGGGATTTGTTGAATTCTGAAGCTGGACTTTGTGTGTGTGCTGTATTTTTTGCAGTTTTGAGATTTAATTGAGTGGGGAGCTGTGATTCAGAAACTATCTGTAGATCCCAGTATTCCATGACAGGAGTGTGGGCCCCCTGGAACTTATTTCCCACTGCCTTACAATCTGCCTATGCAGTGGGAAGTATAGGTTTGTCCCCTGAAATAAACATGAGGTAAGAAAAATGAAAAGAATGAAAAAGGAAGGAGGGGAATGAGAGGAAGGTGGAGAGAAGAAGAAGAGGGAAAACAGACAGGTGTACCAACTAATATATGAAAAGAGACACAAACAAAGACAGGAAAGATAAAATAACCCCACAACATACAGACAATCATACAAACACACAAACTGATGTACTCTCCCTCAAAAATACCCATACACGAATAGTATGTCTAAAACAACCAGCAATACAATAATAGAAACAAAGCAAGTACAAAACACAATAAAAACAGACAGAAAGAGGGAGAGGGAAAAAAACTAAAACAAAAAACAAGAAAAGAAGCAAGCAAGCAAACAAACAAACAAAAAACAAACAAACAAAAAACCCAAAACTTGCTCTGAGGCTGTTCCTGTAATTTCAACTTCCTTTCAGCTCTGGTCTCCAGCCCCTCCCCTCTGCTCTCAGCACAGACTGATAGGGTTGCTCTCAACATGGGTCAGATGCCCCACGGACTACTGTGGGAGGAGGGTAGATCAGATCTGCACTCACCCGGTTTGCTGCTGCTGTTGTCAAGTCTCCCACTCAGATCTGACATGTTTGTGCCTGTTCTGACGTGTGACAAGAGTCATCTGTCTCTCCAAGTTTGATGAGATAACCTCTAGGTCCCAGGTTGGATGATTGGTGGAGATGGGTCGGGAAACGCAGGTCTCTGGATTCTGCCTGGTCCTGGGACAGAGAAAATGGCTTTAGTCAGCATTTCCTCACTGGTGGTGGGGCTCCTTTCCAGCACTCCCTGACCTGCTCTCTCTCCACAGATCCAGGGCTCCTGGTGCTCTGCTGTCACAGGTGATGGTGTGGCCTGGATGCCAGGTAGTGATGAGGATCAGGTGTATTCCACAGCCTTTTATCAGGGGAGCCCCGAGAACAGCAATCTCAGGGTGGTGGGGGGTTGCAGTCACATCCAGAGGAGAGCCCTGGGTTCGTGAACCCAAGTCCCCCCTCAGGTGGGCTTTCACTCATCTACCAGCACACAACCACTCATGCAGAGAGTCTTTATGGGCACTCGCTTTTGCAGAGACTCTCACAGTCTGACCTGTTACATCGCCATCTTGCCAGATATCCCATCTAGTTAATTCTTACTGATCCTTAAATTATTGTTCAAATGTCACTTTGTCAAGGAAGCCTCTGTGATCCTTGCACAAAATAAGATCACTTCCACTTGCTGTTTTTTCTCATACCACAGTATGCTCCTTCTTTGTAGTATTTATCACCAGGGTAGCCATGTAATTAATTGAGTTATTAATTGTTTAATGACAGTCTTCAACTCTAGACCATTGGCTTCAGGAAGGCAAGGACTGTGCTGTCTCATTCACTGTGATCAAACTGGCACTTGAAAACAGGGTCTGGTATGTTGATACTACATATTGTATTCGTGTCATATCCTATCCAATATGTTACATGTTGGATAGGATGAGTTGTAGGTACTGTTCTAAAAGTTACTAGCTGTATGTTCTTAGGCAAATTACTTAACATTTCTGAGATTCCTCATTTGTACAATGGGCTGTTTTAAGGTTTTAATGAAAATGCAGGTTAAGTAATTAGCACATGATAAACACAGCAAATATCAGTCTTCTCTCAGAATGGATAATCAGAAATTTGGGAATTGGTCCCCACAGATTGTCTGCAACTGATTAAACATGTCAGGATGAAACCTGCTAATAAAATGCAGTCTACTTTGGACAGGCCAATATTGCTTGAAAGAAAAGATTAGTCATTTATTCATCTGATTCTGCATACCTCCAGAACAAAACTGAGCAGTTCATCTATGCATCCATTTCTTTATTTAACAAATATTGATGAAATGCCTTCTATGAGTCAGGTGCTGATACTACAGTAGGGATGAAAAAAGATGTTGTCTCTGACCTCTTGGAGCTTATAGTCAGCTCCTTTAAAAGGTCTGGTTTTCGTGTCATCAAACAAATGATTCAACTCTTCTATATTTGTCTTTAGACAGCCCCAGCTGTGGCTTGCGTTGCAGTGTGGAGGGAGACTTATCTCTCTTGGTTCAGTTCAAACCATTTTCTTCCCTAGATAAACTTGTACTGAGATTTTCAAATCACTATCCACAGCACCTCTTCTTAATTTAATGTCTTTATTTTGTGCTCTATGCCCCCATCCTCTCCTGAACTGCATTTGAAATTACATTCGTTCTCATAACACCAACTCAGATAAGATATTTGTCCTCATTTCCAGAACAATAGCTGTTTGCAAAGTGTTGGGAAGAAAGGTATTAGGTAAGTGGAAATGTTATTATGATTAATTCAAAACTATTCCCTTTGTTTTAATTCCCTACCATGTGTCCAAGCTGACAGCATGGCTGTGGTTCTGAAGTCTGTTTGCATTTCTTGGTGATTTTAGTTCATTAATAACATCTTCCTGTTGAAAAGCACAAGGGATATGCTTGACTCCAAGGAGCCAAAGCCTTGTCTCTCTCTGTTGTTTTCAAGAACACCAATGCATGCTATTGTGTATGGATAAGTATATTTTGATTAAGAAACACACACATACACACATACACACTCCGACCAAAAACAAACAAACAAACAAACAAACAAACAAAAAACCTCTCTGCAGAACAACTCATGCCATCATGCTGATCCTGACCTGTATGAGCTGCCTGGGCTCCATCTTAGCAGGATAGAAAAATACCCTCAGAGTCAAGAGTCTCCTGGAACAGTGAAACCAGGATGCTCTGCAAAATGTTTTCTCATCTGTAGTCAGAGAATCATCTGATCGTAGGGAAAGGAAGAATCTTGTCAGTACCTCCATTTATTTATTTTGGGAGGAGGCAGAAGAGCACCCATGTGTGTATCTGAGCTAGAGCTTGTTGGTTTTGAGGGGGAAACGCATTATTAGGGGAAAGAAACCCATTCTTCTCTTTTCAGAAATGCAGGGGCCTCTCATGTGACAGAGCCAGTTCCACAGCTTCGCCTTTAATGGAGTGAGCAGATTGCAGGAAGAATGTGATGCTGCTCAGTAAATTTAATGACTTTATGAAGATAAATGTTTCCCTTCCGAGGCTCCTTCTTGTCAGAATACATTTAATACCGCCATTCCTTTGAGAACTAAATTCCTGTAGCACTTTGCAGCATATTAACATGTTTTTCTCACCACATGAAATTGCACTTCAAGCAAGAAATAATAATGTTTCTGCCTCCCCTTGTACATTTTTATTACTGCCAATGAATAGGAGTAAATTAACTATTATGGCTAACATTATTCACGGGGACAAATTCCTAACTCATTTTACAGAGAATAATAAATAACTGAATGAATAAGATGCCTTTAATTTCACATGTGAATTATCAAAGATTCCTCAGAGTAATGGAAGAGAGACCGTCATGTTTATATACAAAATACAAATATGTAGTCAGTGTTTAGCATCATGGGCTACGTCATCTAATAGTAACTTGCTTTTGGCTACACACACAACCATGCTGTTGAACGTCTCTGATCTTATGGAGCCAAATTCTCATTCGTTGGTCACCCTCAGCTACATAACATATACTCAAATTATATACTAGAAGGGCTATATTTAACTTTTACAAACTCTAGTTACAATTTTTGTCCAGGTATTTATCACTTCATTTTATGGACAACCTCAAGACTAGCAAACCTTGTTCCTCTTAATGACATTACCAAGCAAATTCCACTTGAATGGAAACTGCCAGAGTCCTGGCCAGTGGCTCTTTCCTTTGGAATTGTCTTCAACGCTCCCAAATTCCAGAACCATGACATAATTTGAACACCTTCATGCAGCCTGTTCTAATGGAATTTTTGCTGCACCGTAAATTGCAAGCGATCTGAAAGGTACAAGCAAGCAGGATAATAGAGAACAGAACAGCATACACACCCTTCTGGGATATTATTCTACTTAATGACCTTCCCAGATCTCTGTGGCTGCACTGCCACATCTGTGCCCTCCCTGCCAGACATTTGTTTAGCAGGGCCTGTGTTGGGGAGCAGCATACAAAGTTGAGGGATTTACAGCCTCCCTGAAAGAGCATAAGTTGCCTTGGTATTCTTGGTTAGTTGCCTAAAGGTGACCATGGGCTGCAGCGGAGTGGTGTAGGCCCTCAGGGAAGCTGAGGATCAGCTTGGTGGAGAGAAGGGCAGGGCAAGAAGGCCTTCAGGCAGGCACATACCAGAAGCAGATGTGTGCTGGTGGGGATGTGCTGCAAGTGCTTGGGCACGGGGCAAAGAGGAGTCTGTCCCATTTGCCTGAAGCTGAATGGTTGTGTGTGTGTGGGGGGGGGTGGGCATAGGTACTGACTGTTTCAGGCCTTGGATGCTTGACTAAAAGAAGGGAGGGCCACCTTGTTCCTCTGGACACTGAGGAACTAGTGAAGAATTTTGTGCAGATGACCGACCTGATAACATCTGTGTTTTGTGAAACTTTTTAAAAGAAATTATGTGGAATGGAACTGAATAAAAGCCAGAGACAGACAAGCCACTTATAAGATAGTTGTTCCTCTATCCAGTTTATCACTTGAAATGTGGGGCTTGGTTTTCATGAAGGGAGAAACCTAAGAGAGCATTTGTTGTATATTTTGTTATGTCTTCCCCTCTTGGAACTAAGGAAGAACCATAGTAAAGGCTTTGCAAGTGTTGATTTAACAGATCACTTACTCTACCTGTATTTTGGTAATTATAGACCAGAAACCACTTGGCTTCTAGGTGTATGTAACACTAGAGCTCTTATTTATGTGAATTTCAGGTAACTTGCTCACTGAAGAGATCTTGGAGGCCATGTGGGTGCAATACTCACCTAAGTGACCCATCCAAACTGTTTCTTCTTCACAGATCAGATAATCCATTACAAAGACTTACCTTTTGTTGAACCCCATTTGGACCCCTTTGAGACCACCCAGAGCAAGCCTAATCCCTGAGCACCTCCTGAGCCTTCTTTCTTATTTGGACAAAACACTCTCCGTTCAAAAATCCTTGTAGCAGGTGAGCCAGCCTTCCCTTCTCATCACTGTCTTTTGATCAAAGTCGAAGGATTCAATGTCGATCTGAGAACACGTTGCCCAGCTGTGTTCTGGCCTCCTCAGGGCAGAGCTGGGCTGAGCCATGACTTCACTTGTTCTGAGCCACATGTTCTATTCAGTCATCCTTAGCAGGAATTGGTCTTCAGGACAGCTGCATCTCACAATTGCATGGGATATACCTAGCCCTCATTTAAAACCCCCAAGTCATTTTTGTGCATACCATTCATTCGGGTCTTCCACTAAGAACATTAACCTTTTGGACTTAAGTCCAGATTTTTGCACTAGCTCCATTAAGCTTTATCTTCATATTTTCAGTTCAGTAACTCTTCCTTTCAAATAACGTGTGTCCTTATAATCTTTAGTATAGTTTATTTTTCTCCTAGCTTTATAATATTTGTAAATATTATCTATAAGCCATCAATATCTACATCCAAGTGTTTGTTGGAAATTGCTCAACTAGATGAACCCAAGGTTCCTCTCCAGCTAACATGGTTGAATTAATAAAAAGTTTGGGTGTGCAGGCAGTCATTCAATTGGTTATAAACCCACTAAACTCTATTGTGACTTATAGAGGTTTCTGCCTTCTCATCTTGGAAAATTGGGTAGAATTTTGTCTTTTTTACTCCACCAGTTTCATTCTTATTCTTAAAAAAGAAATTTTTTGAGGATTGCCAGACTTCAACCATTCTCTATGATGAGTCTTGGAGTAGAATTCACCCAAGACAGGAGCTATGAACTCATTTAGAGTGACTTACAGCTGCCTTTTGGTAAATATATGTATTTTTTGATTTAAGTTACTGAACACAATTTGAAAAATACAGAAAAGTAAGAAAATTTAAAATAAAGAGTAATTCTATCTCCCAAAGATCCCTATGTTAGAGTATTTTTGTGTGTCCTCTCAGTATTTTTCTGTGCATGTGTAGACATATGCATGAATGCATAAAGTATACATAAACTGGACCCTGAACAATTATCATAATACTATAAGAAAGAGATTGGAAGTAGTGGAAAACTGCCAGGGCAGGGAGGGGGTCATGCCTCATAAATAGGGATACCTGATCTCAAACCAGGTGAAGTGGGGACCAAAGTGAGGCCCAAACTTTACCTACATAGTGATCATTTGTATACCTAACTCTGAATTGTACCCCACATCATTAAAAAACAGTATATATGTTTATACAAACATATGATTGAGGCCATGTGGGATTGTATCTTGTTTTGTGCTAATAAACCATGAACAGTATATTTTTAAAACATAATGTTAATGTTGAGTTGTATTCTAGCACATAAACATGCCAGAGTTTAGTAGACTAATTAGACTTTTAATATAATAGTACTGAAAGCTCTCATTCATAAACAGGTGCATTTTTCTAATTGTCCCTATAGGATAAATTCTTTTTTTTTCATTTCACTGTGGTTGCCCAACTGTGTCTCTCTTTTCTTATTAAAATGATAAATTCCTATAAGTAGAAATATTGAGTCAAACAATATAGATTTTTAAAGACTTTTTATATAATTTGCCAAATTGCCTCTCAGAAAAGTCTTACCAGTTGGTACTTTCACATAAGTAAATGAATACCCACATCCCTGCCCCTTTGCCAATTATATGTATTCTCATATTTAAAGTTTTTGATAATTTGATGGACAATTAATGTTGTCTTGTTTTGATTTGCATTTCTTTGATCACCAGTGACGTTGGTATTTTAATGTTTATTGAATGTATATGATGCATATGTTATAATTGTTTGTCTTTTGTGTTATTTTTCTTACTGATTTATGAGAGCTTTTTATATATGAAGAATATTCACTTGTCGCATTTCTTAGAATACGTGTTAATTCCTCATTTGCTTCAATGTCTCCTGTAAGATTGGGATGATTCTATTTACTTTGCAAGACTAGTTTTATGGTTAGCCATGCCATGAATAAATTCTCTAACAGAGTGCCAGGTACAGAGATGGTGTTCATGGTTATCATCAATTAGACTTGTAATCCACACTTTATGGGTATGGCTGTTTGAGCATTTGCAGCCCAAATCTCTGTGAAGAAAGCCCTAATCTCTGTGAAAAAAGCCCTAATATTAAAACTGCCTCTGGGCAAACAAAGGACCCAGGCATCTTCTGCCTTCAGGGGTACTCATCAGACCCGCTGACCTTTCAAGGGGTGACTTCAGCTAGGGGACACAGACCCCAGTGTCAACAAAGAAGTCTTCAGAAGTAGCATAACATGCCTCGGGGATAGATGTCATCATTTTCCTTGTTTGCCAGTGAGGAAACTAAAGGATAGATGTCATCATTTTCCTTGTTTGCCAATGAGGAAACTAAAGCAAAAGGGCTTAAGAAACATGATCTTGATTATAGAGTGAGGAAAAGCTTAGTGTGTGGCATCTCAGAAACCAACCACATGAACTTGAGCAGAACCGCTCTCAGCTAGAGATTTCTCATCCACAAAGTGAAGAGGTTTTGGTAGGCAAACTAAGAGACCTTTGGAACTCTAGCAGCCTGTATGTCTATCAGAGGATCTGTGGGGTTCAGATACCTACTAGCTCAAGCATAGCCATGAATATATGTCATAAAATTCATTACATTGATTCACAATTGCTCAACATCATTTTGTATTTTTTGCAACTCTTGGTTCTGTTACCTATCTTGCCAGCAAGGAGGGGGCTGGAGCAAGCCTCCTCATTCATTGGTCTAGATTCCTAATTAAATCCCCTTTTGTAATACAATGTGCATATACCAGCTCACAGATCCTTCAACATTTCCAAGCTGTTCTTAACCTCTTCCTTTCTGGGAAGAGCATCCTGGCTTCCCCTCATAGCAAGTCTCATTGTTTGTAATTCTGCATGGCTCAATGGTATTATTTGCTTTATATCTATCTCCTCCTGAGTGTTTGACCCATCTAAGAGGTGAAAGGTGACACCTGAGTGTAATTGTGAATTTTGACCTTGCCTCTATTGCAGAATGTTCCACACCATTTTGCACTTGTTAGTTTAGTTATCTCTCTATGGCTAAAGACTATAAGTTTCTTGAGGATGGGGCCCAACTTTTTCATCTTTAAGCCTCTACCTTACAGTACAAAATAGCTGCTGAGTATTTCTTGAGCTGGCAAAAAATAAGTGCTCAGTAAAAAGTAAATGGCTGATGGAAGGTCTGTCCAGCTAAGAATTCCAGCTATGATTTAGGTCAGAATCCGCAACCTGACCTGTCTTCACACCTGCAGAGCAGCTGTGGGCACCTCCCCCTGGCACACATCATACAAGATACTGGGAAATCTTGACTCCCAGACTGATTTCCCCTCGTTGGCTTCATACCCTGTGAAGGAGTGAGAGCCATTTCCCAACATGAAATTTGCCATAAACCAAAACAGATAACACAAAATATCAAACCCCATTAGGCCTCACATAAGCTTTTTGGAGCCCATCCTTCTGAGCTTCCCAGAAAGAAGCCAAAAAGAACTCCAAGAGACATTGAGGAAAGACTGGGTGGCCAACGGTCCCTCAGGAGTTACTTTGGTATTGGCTGTTCTAAGAACTATGTCCACTCCCTGCTAAATGACCAGCCCAGGTGAGGACACAAACTGTTTTAGTTCCTTGTGACACAGCTGAGGCAGGTCTAAGTCTTCAGGAGAACTGGACACTGAGAGAGCATGGCAAAGAAGCCATGATTGAGAAGCTTCTTAGAATCTCCCAATCACAGTCAATCTCAGGCCCCATATGGCTGACTTTCCTTTGTCCCTCTGTCCCACTGTCCTTTGGTTCCAGTCTGCTGTTATCACAGATAATGCCAACCAACATATGACTACAATGGGTTGACTGTCTCAGCAGCGATAGCCTACTCTGTCCCAGTCTGGAATCTGCTGCTTCTCCAAGAAGCTCTGATTCTTTTGAGTAGAAAATTGAAACGAGTATCTGGGTGCTAAATGAGATTATTGCTAATAGAGTATCCATATTTCTAGTTCCCTTCAGTGGATAGAGATAAGAAGCACACACAAGCGCACACACACCATTTTAATTTTAAATTGCAACTTGATAGTGATACTTTTAATTTCAACCCAGGGCTCTTTCTTTTTTCTAGATGACATATTTATATCACCTTTCTCACAGAGTGAAAAGACGCTTGCACTTGTATGTTTATTGCAGCATGATTTATAACTTCAAAGGTGTGGAGTCAACCTAAGAGCCTACCAACAGATGAGTAGATAAAGAAAATGTTATATATATCATACATACCATGGATTATGCATACCATGGATTACTACTTAGCCATAAAAAGGAACACATGGTTGTTTTGCAGAACTTGGATGGAACTGGAAGCTATTATGTTAAGTGAAACAACTCAGGAACAGAAAACCAAATATCATATGTTCTCAATTATAAGTTGGAACTAAGCTACTGGAAACTGCAAAAGGGGGAATGGAAGAAGGGTGTGAGGGTTGAAAAACTATTGGGTACAATGGTTCACCATTTGGGTGATGGGTATACTAAAGTCTCAGGCTTCACCACTATATAATTCATTCATGTCACCAAGAACTATGTGTACCCCTAAAGCTATTGAAATAAAAACAGCCTGGCTCGGTGGTTTAGCCTGTAATCCCGCGCCTTGGGAGGTTGAGGTGAGTGGATTGCCTGAGCCCGCGGGTTCGAGACCCGCCTGGGCAACTTGGCAAGATCTCATCTCTACAATAAATAAAAAAATTAGCCGGGCATGGTAGCACACACCTGTAGTTCTGGCTCCTTGGAAGGCTGAGGCGGAAGGATCACCAGAGCCCAGCAGGTCGAGGCTGCGGTGGCTGGAGTGGCCACTGCACTCCAGTCTGGGCAACGGAGTGAGACTCCAACTCAAAAAAAAAAGAAAAAAAAGAAATAAAAACAAGATCTTTGGTTTCCATCAATATCAATGTCTTTATTAATTTATTTCCATAATACACAAAAATAGTGTTGGAGTTGTCACTCCAATAGATCGAGTTCCAGCTTAATTGGGAAGAGAGGTGGTATCTCATTGCTGCTAGGTAAGGATGGAATTCTAGGTTCTTCTCTGGCCTCTGTTAACACCCAAGAATGCATGGGGCTTCTTATTACTACTGGGTGGAGGTAGAAATGTAGACTCCCCACTAGGCTTTACTGATACATCCTTGATTCAGAGAAGGACACCATATTACTACTCCCCAATGGGCATCCACTGACGTTGCATAGGGGGCAGAATTGATTCCTGCCAAGAGGGGGGTGCCTTCTATGACACCACTCTAGCAGGGAGTGAGCAGGGCACCTCATTACTGCTGGGCCATGATGGGCCTTCTGCTTCCCTGTGTCTCCATGGATACCATGTGAGGGTGGCTTTGTTACCACTCGGTGATGGTAAAATCCAGACTCCACTAGGCCTCCTCTGATACCACTACAGTAAGAAGGGTATGGCTACTTGTTACTAATGGGCAGGGTGGAAGTCTAGGATCTCTATGCCCCTCAGTGACATTGACATTGCATTATAGCAGCCTTATTGATACTGGAGGCGAGGTCGAAGGTCCCGGCTCCCCATTCAGCCTTCTGTGACACCACCCTGGTGATACCTTATTTTATACTGATGGAGGTGGAAGTCTAGACTCCCCACTCATTATTTGCTAGCTGGGATGGAGCGAAAGCCACAGTTGTCGTGTTAAGCTAAAGTAGAGTAACTGCTGTAAAAAAGTTTTCGGCCTGGCTAGGCTGCCCCTTTCCGAGTTCCTTGGCTAGAAAAAGCAGACTTTTGTGGGGGCTTTCTTTTCGTCTGCACCTACTGACCTTTCCACATTGCCGGGTTCTTCATCCTCAGGTCTGCAATATACGAGACCAAAAAAAAAAAAAAAAAGCCAGGAAACTCACTGCTGTGTCATCCTTGGGTTCTGGGTCCTAGAACGCCTCCTTCTGTCCACCTTTCAAAATCTTCTCATGTTTGTTTTAGATTTAGTGCCCAGGGTTTTCAGCTTTACTTAGTGGGGCGACTAGGGAGTAATGTCATTTCCCCCCAGAGCCAGAAGTGTGGAATGGGAAAATATCCCATTTTTTTCCTGGAAGACTCAGTGTAGCTTTAATTTGCATTTGTCTTAATATGAGTAAGTGGACCAATTTTTCATGTGTTTAAGGATCATTTGTGTACCTATTCAAGAACTATCTGGTGATGGTGCCAGAAATTATCTATTTTTCATCTTCTCTTCTCAACTTCTGAAACAAGCTACATTCCCAGCATCCACATCAGCTCATGCAGGAATTCAAATTTGCAGCCCTCTTCTAACGAACAGCTTTGGGAAAGTCCTCACTTATTTACCATTTTTTTCCCCTAGCTCTTGAGAGTGATCAAGGCTAGTTTTTTGAATGTTGGAGCTGGTGCTGAGGAGAAGTCATAGGGAAGGCCTCTTTCTTGTGTACTGACAAATGAAAGTGAGAAAATTAAAAATGAAGGCTCATGAAATTGAAAGTGAGGATTGTCTGTGACTGAGATGATGTAAAAGTGGAGTAATTGTGTTGTATTGCACAATTACACAAAAAATACTCTTTGGACTTTGTGAAAAAGGTTGGAAAATGACTGTGTTTGAAATGCCTACCAAGACCCTAAATATCATCAGGTTCTGATGGACATGCTGTCCATGATCAAAGAACAGTGCAAGGGTTCTTCAGTGTCCCCAGCCTTGGTTTGCCATTGTTGGTTTGTTTCAAAAATGACAGATCCTGGCTCGGTGGTCTCCACCGAGGCTCATGTATCTTTCCTTTTCTACAAGTTTCCAGGTGCAGAATTGAGAACCACTGGTTACAGGATCATTCTTACCTTCTTCTTGGTACTTCCTTCTCTTCTCACACTCCAGCCAGGAGAAGTTACCCTTAGTTCCAGAAGTTTTTAGGCTCTTAATTTTGTTTCCCATGACTTGCTCTGCCTGAAACATCTTCCCCCCTCATGATGGTTGCCCACCTGGCAAACAGCCATTCCATCATTCCCTGTCCAGTAGAACTGACTTCTTTGGCGTCCCTTGTAGACTTCTATCCCAGTTTCTCTTCCATTTTTGTCTCTTGGGGTCTATGCTAGGAATGTTCCTTGAGGGCAGGCACTATGACTGATTCATCTCTAGATTTCTAATGCTTGGCATTAGGCATGGTCAAGTGAATGGGTATAGCATGCTTAGCCTTGGGGATTTAGGGAAGCAAACAAGAAGAATCACATAGTGTACTAGTACTATTATGTCAATCCTTTTTTTGAGTGCAATTTTCTTCTGCTAAGTGTAGTTTCAGACTCTAAAAAGTCAGCAGCTAAATGTCACTTAATTCAGCAAGATTGACTCACCACGAAAAAGATTGGTTGCTTTTTCTCTTTTTTGGAGAAACCTTTCTGGAGATTGCTGCTTGGCGGACTTAGTCATTTCCTCAAGGAATCAATATCTTGCCAATTTTGTTCTGCAGAGCAGTGTCAGACACTTTTAAACAGCTTCCACTATTGTTATCAGCTCTATCTTTCCAGGCTAGATTTTTTTTTTGGCTCTAATGCTGTTCTTTCTCTTCAACTTAAGGCAACCATACTTTCTTTTCCCTTACACTTTTTAAATTCCTGTATTAGTACCAGACACTTATATTAAAAGTTTGAATAAAAAGACGTACTTTTTAAAAAGGTGATATCCACGAATATGACCAAGGTCTTTTGGTCTGGGAGATATAATCTCCTTTATCAGACATAATTTTTTCTACCATCCGACCTTGACCTTCCTGTAGTCTGTAATCACTGACAATTTTCCTGTTCCTTGGGTTTCTTTCTCTCATAACTACACTATCACCTCTGTGCAGGCCTGGAGCAGACAGAGTTCTTTCAAGTTGATGTATAGTACTAAAGACAGGGTTCTGCACGTGGGAGGAGGTCCAGCGGGCCTTCCCCAGATTGTGCCTCAGGATAACTATTTATTCAAAGGGTTTTTTTCAGACCATCTGGTTTCTCATTCATTTCCTTACTTCAAAAATTGCTATTTGGGCCTGGCTTATATTTATACTCAGGGAAGTGTCTTTTTCCACTTTTTAGGCATATAAAGCAATTCATTCCACAAATATTGAGCACCTACTAAGTGTCATACTCTGTGCTTGATAATGACATCAGCATATTTTACTTCAGAAATTTATTGAATGAGTAACACGATCTTGATAGCCTTTTAAATGTTTCCTTTGCTGGGAACTCCTTTAACTTCATGTGGCAAATTTCTCATCCTTCAGGTTTCTGACTTGTCATCATGTTCTCCCTATAGCATCCTTTTCTTCCCCATTCTAGGCTAAATATCTTTTGTTTGTGCTTCCATGCAACCTTTTCCCAGCACTGATCTGCTGTCTCGAAATGCCAGTTGATTTGCTTGTTTTATCTCCAATAGCACGTGAGATCTTTGGGGGCAAGGACTGTGTCTTGTTCTCCATTGACGCTAATGACACAGAGTTTGATACAGGGTACTTCCTTGTATCAGTCAGGCTTCGACCAAAGAAACAAAAAGAATAGTAGGATATACGGATATAGATGTAGATAAAGATATAGGCATAGGTATAGATATAGATATATGTGTGTGACTATCCTATAACTACACTAACATATATAACACCCAAAGGAAATTCTCATTGGAGCATTTTGGAGTTTGGATTTTCAGATTAAGGAAGCTTGACTGGTAAGTATACTGCAAATATTCCAAAATCTGAAACATTTCTGGTCCTGAGGATTTTGGAATTGGCTTATGTAATTGTTGGGGCAGGCTAAACAAGTCCGAAGCCTGTAGAGTAGACAGAAAGGGAAGATCACAAGCAGGCTGGAATTGCACAGACACTAGCTGAAGATTGTTATTCACAGTCAGCAGTCAGGAGAGATCATGGTCAAGCTGAAAACCTTTGGGCAAGAGCTGTTTGGAGTCTTTCCCTCAGGGAAGGCCTAAATTAAATTTTAAAGGACTCACCTGATTAGGTCAGGCCCACCCAGGATGATCTCTCTTGGATTAATTCAAACCAACTAATTAGGGAATTTAATCACATCTGCAAAATCTCTTTTACTGTAGCACCTGGATTCATGTTTGATGGAATAAATAGGGATATACCTGAGCCTAACCAATCTGACATAAAAAAACCGTCAGTGTTTAACACATGATTATGGAAGGAAAAGAAGACTGGTTAACACAGTGTAAAAGCTAGGTTATTGCAGACTGAGGCAAGAGTGAACATGTATAGTCACATACTGGGGCAGGACAGTGAAACAGGAAGACTTTGGAGTCACATAAGTCAGCAGAAAAAAAATTAAAGTACATAGAGTCATCTCTGACAAGCCCCACGCTGTCTATAGCTCTGCATTGAGAACAGATTTAAGACCTAAGTTCTTAGTCTAATCTTCCTAGCTTCTGGGGATACATCTCATTTCATCAACTTGTCTGTGGGGTACATCTGTCACAGTCAGGGCAAGCCCCAAAGTTCCGGACTAGGTCTACATTCTCTTGCCTTTGCTATTTTGCTTCTGTCTGCTGCTTGTCTCTGCCAACTCACATGCTCCCTTTCAGTCCTTCAAGCCCTTCTTTTTAGAACTGTCTTGACTTCTTCCCAATTAGATAACACTGCTGCCCCCAAGAGAGCCCTGGCCTAGGGCGTTAGGCCGGTAGCTATTAATATGTCAACCTCCAAGCATGCTCTGTCTCTTGTTTATCTGTGGCCTTGTCTTCTCATCCACATTGGACTGCAAGCTCTGGGAAGGTGGGCACGTGCCCTCTGCTTCTCATGTCCCCCTCAGAGGGCCTGCACAGAGTGGCTGCTCGCCAGATCCTGGAAGCTTTGAACTGAAACAAAGAGTTTAAAATAAACTACCCTTATTCCTTAAGCTGCTGGATTCTGTATCCATGTTTAAGTGAAAGACAACTTGTCTTCTAATTAGGTTTTAATGAATTGCACTTGACCTTTGAGCTCCATTTTCAACCTTGAGAGCAGGCAGTGAATGTGTAAATTCCAAGGCTTGATCTAATAATAAAAATCACTGCCATTTGCCTAGTGTTTTTCAGCCTTCAAAATGCATTGCCTTCCTTCGCTCACAGAAGCTTATGGGGTAGATGGAGATTCACCCCACGTCACAGATGATGAGAATGAGATCCAGAGAAGTCACAGCCTCTGCCTAAGGTCATTCTGCTTGTAGGGGGCAAACCAGACTCCAGCTAAGGTCCCCTGACTCTGGTGTAGCATACTTTTTCCAAAGAGAAGAGGTGAGTTAACCAGTTCGGAAGGCAAAACGGATCACTAAAAGTAATATGGGTTTTGTCATGAGACTTTCTGTGGAATGGCAAGGAGCTCCTGTCCCCTTCCCTTTGTCCCCTTCCCTGTCTTTCTGCTCCACTGCTGGCAGGGTCTCTTTGGGGGCATTTCTCAGTGCTCACTGAGACATTGTAAAGCATTCCCCAATGTTTGCCAAAACCAATCTGCATGTTTTTTCTGACAGCAGTGGCTCTCATTTGCTGCTGGCAACTTTTCTCTCAGTTCTTGTTTCTTGACATAAAATTATTTGACATGTTTTCTTACAAAATATTAAGACTGGGATGTAGAGAAACTAGAACAGCAAGAGAGAAAAACAAAAGCTTCGGTCAGCAAGCCATTGCCAGCAGTTTAATATCTGGTAGCCCATGTGGTTGCTTATTTTCTCTTCAGTGTTGGGAATCTGCTAACCTGCTCTAGACTCTGCAGTAACACGGGGGCAAATAAAGAGGAGAAGGTCATATTGGCTTAATCATAGAGACAATCACAGCTGGCTTGGTAATCAAGGAACAGATTTGTCTCTCTTTGTTATAACTGAGCCTCATAACCCAGGAAAACTCCATTATTTTCTCCTCTTACTTTGTGAACTCTTCCCCAAACTTTCTGACCATATTTTCTATTCTCTGGGAGACCTGCTCAGATAGTTCAGTCCTTGCTTGAGCCGACATGGATATCATTCTACCTAGGTGAAGGATTTCATGATGGATGGAATCCTTTATGTGGGCCACAAAATCTCACCTGAGTCTGACCATAGCCCCATGAAGAAGACAGAGCTATCCCCTTCATGTCCATTGGACAGTCAAGGAGCCTGAAACCCAGAGAGGTTTATATGCGTTCTTCAAGGTTACATAGGCAGTATAAGGGGTAGAATTTGAATAATCTCTAGTCTCTGTTGCCCATTTCCTGTTTCTATCACAACTCATGTCCTGCTTATCATATGAGGGAACCTGTAAGTGTTCATTTCTGTGTTCCCTGGTGCCTACTCTGGCCCAGTGTCTGGCACTGGGGTGCATACTTATGAAGTATTTTGTCTCAGGCCTCGTATTTTCTGACTTCTTGCCCAGAGTTCTTTCCATGTCACTCCCCCCAGCTCTTAGATAGTCTACCAACAGCATTTTCCACTTGCCTCAGATCTTGAGGACAACCCCATTCATGTACCCAGAAGTAAACTGCAACCCAGAGTGGAAAGGTCAATGATCAAGGGTCAGACTAGGATGTGAACCCAGATGCTGAGTTCACAGGTGCTCTTCCACAATACCACAAGGATGATGAGAGATTGTTTCCTTTTCCTCCGCACTATTTGCTGTACGTTTGTGACTGAGGCAAAAGTAACTAGACTTTGTGCTTTTTAAAGACAGGGTTGAGATTATAATTTTCAAAATGAAAAAGTACTCGGCCCGTAGATGACATTTTGGTTACCTGTTACTGGATAACAAGGTACCCCCACAACTTGGCTTAACACAAAAACTGTATTACTTCTTACAAATCTGTGGATTTTCTGGGTGATTCTTTTGCAAAACTCCCTTGGGCTCCCTCATATGTGGCTGCATTTCACTGATGGGTTATCTGGGGGCTGGATTCACCTGGGACGCCTGGTGGGTGATTGTCTCTCTCCATGTGGTCTCAGGGACTCTCTCTTCAAATGTTCTCTTGTGATTCTGTAATTTAGATCAGCAGTCCCCAACATTTTTGGCATTAGGGACCGGTTTCATGAAGACAATTTTTCCAAGGAGTGGGACAGGGGAGGATTTGGGGATGATTCAAGTGCATTACATTTACTGGGCACTTTGTTTCTATTAATATTACGTTGTAATATATAATGAAATAGTTATACAACTCGCCTTTAAAAAAAGAGGTGTGGATGAAAGTTGTAAATAAAATAATGGGCAGGAGACAAAAATAAGCATCGGATTCTAATTCAAAACTTGCCACCAGATGCAGCTGAACAATTGAAGTATATCAACTCACTTGCCATTCACTGATAGGGTTTTAATATGAGTTGGTAAGCAATTGATTTGTTATGGTCTCTGTGCAGTCAAGCCTCACTGCTCATGTTAATCTGTATTTTTAACCACTCCCCAGTGCTAGCATTAACTCCTCAGATCACTGT
>CAUYQG010246114.1:0-35193 GCA_963574415.1 Tarsius wallacei | reverse complement strand
TATTTTTAACTTTTATTTTTTTATTTTAAGGATGTGGAATACAATTCAGGGTTAGGTATACAGACATTCATTTTGTATGTACCCTTGTTGATGAGATGTGTCCCTCCTTCCTCCAGCAGATTCCCACTACTGCCAATCCCGTTTCCCCACCCCCCTCCCAGCAGTTTCCCGCTACCGCCAATCCTTTTTGTATAGTATTACAATAATTGTTCAAGATCCACTTATGAGTGAGAACATGTGATACTCAGTTATTTGTTTCTTTGAAAGATCACTCAGTATTATAGACTCTAAGTCCATCCAGGTTGCTGTGAAGTTCATGATTTTGTTCTTCTTTATGGCTGCATAATATTCCATAGTGTATATGTACCAGATTTTTTTAAAATCCAGTCCTCTTTCGATGGGCAGCATGGTTGGTTCCATGTTCTTGCTACTATGAACAATGCTGCGATAAACATGTGTGAAGGTATCTTTTTTATAGAGTGATTTGAGTTCTTCCAGGTATATTCCCAGTAGGGGGATTGTGGGATCGTATGGAAGGTCGACTTTTAGATCTTTTAGGAATCGTCATGCTGTTTTCCATAGAGGCTGTACTAGTTTACACTTCCACCAACAGTGTAGGAGTATTCCCTTTTCGTCGCATCCTATCCAGCATTTGTTGTTTTTTGAGTTATTGATGATAGCCACACTGTCTGAAGTTAGATGGTATCTCAATGTAGTTTTAATTTGCATTTCTTTGATGACCAGTGAGGCTGCGGATTTCTTCGTGTATCTGTTGGCTACTCGTATGTTTTCTTTTGAGAACTGTCTTTTCATATCTTTTGCCCACTTTGTAATGGGGCTGTTTGTTTGTTTTTTTCTTTTCTGCACGTTTGAGTTACATGTAAATCTTTATCAGACATACAGTTGGTAAATATTTTTGCCCAGTCTGTGGGCTATCTCCTCACTCTCTTGATGGTTTCTTTGGCTTTGCAGAAGCTTGTCAGTTTGATAAGGTCCCACTTGTCTATATTATCTCTTATGGCATGGGCACTTGGGGTTTTGATCAGGAATTGGTTGCCAGTTCCAATTTCCACAAGGGTATCTCCTGCGTTTTCTAAGGTTCTTATAGTTTGAGGTTTTACATTTAGGTCTTTGATCCATTTAGAGTTGATTTTTGTGTATGGTGAAAGGGAGGGATCTTGTTTTTTGGGTTTTTTGTGTGGTTTTTTTTTGAGTTGGAGTCTCACTCAGTCACCCAGACTGGAGTGCAGTGGCCGCTACCGGCCACCGCAGCCTTGACCTGCTGGGCTCCAGCGATCCTTCCGCCTCAGCCTTCCAAGTAGCTGGAACTACAGGCGCGCGCTACCACACCCGGCTAATTTTTTGATTTATTGTAGAGATGAGGTCTCACCAAGTTGCCCAGACGGGTCTCGAACCCGCAGGTTCAGGCAATTCACTCACCTCAGCCTCCCAAGGCATGGGATTACAGGCTGAGCCACCGAGCCCGGCTAACTGTAGTACTCTTAAGTGACGTTTTGAGTATTGTAAACCTGAACCTATTATATATTTAAAGTAGATTCAGAAATTTCTTGTGAAAATTTATGATGAGAATTAGTTATGTCCTCGATTTTACTCAGTTAAAACAAAACTTCAATGTACACATTCAAAGGAGGTCAGGAATAGAAATGATCAATTTTAAACAAAAGGAAAAAAGTTAGAAAATTTCCCCATTTTAACAGAAAACAAAGAAAAATTATTTAGAACCCAGGGACTTGCTTTTCTTCTCCTCTCTATGATTTTTTGTAACCCAGTGTTGAGCTTTTATCTTTATGTGGGAGTTGGCCTTCACTTCTACAGACAAGGCTGTGATCATAATCTTTCCCCTTGACCTTTAGACCTCAAAGTTCCACAAAACATAATTATGAGAGATGAGAGTGAGAGAGAAAAAAATAATCTTACCATGTATCCATATAATATACCAGAGAGTGAAAAAAAGAAATCACTAATACTATTGTTGATTAAAAAGCCAAACTTGGTAAAATATTTAAAGAAGTTTCTTCTGAGCCAAATATGAATGACCTAGG
Source organism: Tarsius wallacei (assembly GCA_963574415.1). Classification (NCBI taxonomy): domain Eukaryota; kingdom Metazoa; phylum Chordata; class Mammalia; order Primates; family Tarsiidae; genus Tarsius; species Tarsius wallacei. The sequence goes on along the minus strand of CAUYQG010246114.1, from coordinate 33,130 downwards.
TCTGTCGCACAGTCCCAAGGCGTCCTAAGAACATGTGCCCAAAACGCTTGAATTACAGCTTGGTTTTAAACATTTTTAGAAAGACAGAAATTACAGACAAAACATAAATCAATATATGTAGGGTGTATATTGGTTGGACCTGGAAAGGCGGGACATCTCCAAGTGGGGAGGACTTGCAGGTCATAGGTGGATTCCAGTATTTTCTGATTGTCAGTTGGCAGAAAGTGTTAAGCTCAGTCTAAAGGATTTGAAAAGAAATACTTGAATTAAGATAAGCGAGGTTGTGGAAGTCAAGATTCTTGATATGTAAATGAAGACCCTAAGTAGTAGCAGGCTTCAGAGAGAATAGGTGGTAAATGTCTTAAAAGGTGCTCTTTACAGATACCAATTTCCCCAAGAGACAGCATTACTGGGTCACTTCAAAAGATGTCAAAGAAACATATTTTGGGGTAAAATATTTTTCTTTAGAGTTTGCTATCTGTTACGTGATGCTATGCCAGAGTCAGGATGGAATTTGGTATCTATGGCCTCAGAGTCTGTTTCGTCAATCTTATGATCTCTGTTTTGATGTTAATGCAGGTCAGTTGTGCCTAAAACTCTATAAGGAAGGGGTTATAATAAGGTGTGTCCATCCTCCTTTTCTGACATCACCCAGAGTTGAGTTTTTCAGGTTTCCCTTGGCGCAGGTTGGGGCAGTGGAGCGGTGGGGGTCTCTTCAGTTGGTTGAGAGGCTTAACATTTTATTTTTGGCTTACATGTTAAGCCACTTTTTAAAAAATGTAAAGTATGAATATTTATTTCAGGCTTTCGATCCCAATCCATTTCAAAAAACAAAATCTGATTTCTCTCCTCAGAATAGCTGAGGCCTCCACATTAGGATGATTTCATGGAGACTGAAAGAGCACATTTTTTCAGGCTTAGCACAAAGTCCCTGATGCCCACCATATTTCAGTCTTAGGAAGGGAAAGAAACAAAATTCACCATCATGGGGCAGAACAGATGCGCACACACTAATGTAAATGAGCAGCTAAACCTTGGCAAATTTGCTTTTTTATTTAAAGTTTGTTTTGTGGGGTTTTTTTTCCATTTTCTTTTGCTACCCAGTATATACAGCACTTGTGAACTCCCAACAGGTTCCCAGCTTTAAACACAAACATCTTGAAAGGCTGTTCTTCAAGAATCTAAAAACAGATCAAATAGTGTTTTGCTGTGAACATTCTGTAGAGAAGAAGTGAGGCGGTGGGAGTTTGGGTTGATTTTTTTTTTTTAAAGGATCAAAACAGTGATGGAAGGGTAAAGAATGCAAGAATCCAGACATTCTGTGGAGGGTTTCTCTTCATTAAAGGTCCACAAAAAGGAGCAAACTGAGATCCATGAGAGGAGTCAGCAGGAGCTGTGTGTGTTTCCTCACCTGTAAATAGGTTTCTGCTGAGGGGTCATTGCTAGGTCCCCACTTGCTGCCCTCGGTTCGGCCTCGGACGGCAGGGCAGTGCAGGGGCACCGGAGGAGCACGTCGCGACTCCTTGTTCTCAGAATCGTCATTATCCTAACAGTCGGCATCTTCTTCCTCTTCATGCTCATCATCAATGTCGTCGTCATACAAGTCGTCATAAAGCAAATCTGAGCTGTTGTCATTGGAAGGCATTTCAGTTTTGATACAGTGTTCCTCCAGGGTTCATGGGGACCTTCACTCCATCCTTTTCTGCTTCGGCCTTAGGGGCTGAAACCTGTTTCCTAATGATTTCAGCGTATTCTTTGTCATTTCCTTTACTGTCTCTCCATTTCCTGAACATAACTAACTGAAGCATCCACACTGGCTGGGAAGAAGGTGTTGGGCTCATTAAGGAGTGAGATTACACTGAACAGGATAGTCCTCACATTCTGAGTAGGGTTCCACCTTTCAGAAGGCAGCTCTCCACTCTGTGGGTCATCTACAGGCGGATGAAGAATCGAAATGCATACATCTCCATTCTCATAAGTGTTGGGGTGCCACATTTTGGTCAAGAATCTTGGTGAATAGGGGTAGTCAACAGGAAATTTAATATGCGCCTTGAAGTAGCCACCTTCGCAGAGGGTGTTGGGGGGTCCAAAGATGGCCACTTCCCAGTTGTAGAGGTCGGACTCATCCACCAGGGTGATTCGGAAACCCTCCACCGGCTTCTCCTGCAGGGATTTCAGCCCGAGCATCAGGCCTTCTGCGAGGTGGTCATCTGCTGCTGGGCCATCGCAGCGGTGGGGGTGGGGGGTGGGGGGGGCGGCACAGGCCCCAGATGGCCTGCGGGCCTGCCCGGGCCCTCACACACTCCGCAGGCCCTCTCACACTGGGGCCAGGCAGGTGGAGGGAGTTCGGCAAATTCGCTCCAGGGCCTCCCCCCTCGCCCCCCGGGGAGTTAAGCCCACTTTTAAGCATCTTACATCTACAATCTATATAGCTGACCTACTTTAAAGGCAAACAAAAAACTTTTAAATTTTTTTATTTTTATGGGTTTTTTTTGCTGAGTGCAAGTTACTTGAAAGTATTTGATCAGAGACCACCATAAGGATGCATAGCTGTCATATATACACCCCCCCAAAAAAATCTGTGTTTGGAAAAAAAATAGTGATAGAGTTTATGCTTCAACCAAAGAGAGGCTCAAGAACAGATTAGACAATACCAGCAAATGCATGTCAAACAAAACCCAAAATACAGGTTAGGTGGATGTTGTGTATTATACTGCCTCATTAAAGAAAATGAGTCTAGATTGATCTAATTAACTCACACAGATTCAGCACATTTTACACATGAAGCAGGCTGCAACGGCCATCTCCTGTCACAGCTGTTTGTTTAAATTGTTCACATGAGTCATACTGAGAAAGAGTCTTTAAAAAAATAAGTAAACAAACTATTTGAAATCTTTGTCTTCCACCTGATAATCATCTTAGAGAAGCATTGTAATTATGTACTTGGGAGAGTCCCTGGCCTAAGGCCTTTCTAAACCTGAAGTGGCCTCACATAGAAATTTAGAAGAAATATCTTTTCACTTCTCACTCATTGGATGGATAGTGTTTGATTATCAAGTCTTTCACCTTCATGCTGGTTTAACTGTAACATTCAACCTAAGCTTTGCACTCAAGCCATTATTAAAAGCATTTTCATATCACACATGTGGAGGTTAACTATTGCAAATTGATCTGTTGAGTATTTTCATGTCACTGTTTAGCAAATGCAGAAATGTTGATTTGTAAAAAGACGACTAGAAATGAAAGCATGAATTCTTTGCCACCTTCCAAATTATCAGTAAGTACTAATCTCATTTTTTAGAAAAGCAGTGCAATGAAAATAAAAATAATGATTCGTTCTTGTAACATGCTTTGTGAAGGTGCATGAACTTTGGTGAGAGACATCTGGATTTCCTCCTTCCTCTACTACTTGTTAGCTGTGGGATCTTGAGCAACTCATTTAGTCTAGGCCTCATCACCTCCCTCTTCTTAAAATGGGGATAATGATAGTGATCTCACAGGGTTGTCACTGGGATTAAACATTTGTTTAGCATAGTACCTGGCTCATACTATGTGCCTTAAATGGTACTAATAGTAATTGTGGCTGTTATCATTGCTTTATTAAGTTGTATTTCACAAGTGCTAATTAAGTTCTGTTATCTTCCTAAGTCTCGGTTTTCTTTCTCTAAAATGGGGAGTGGGTAGATGATCTCTAAGATTCCTCCAACTGGACATTTCCAGCCTGATTCAACCTCAAGAGGTTGGCCAGCTGCCCAGTAGGGGGTCCTTCAGGCCCACCCTGTTGCCCTCCCTGCTCTTCCTCCCTTTCCCTGTACAACTTTCCTGGCCAGTTATTACTCGGCAGGAGGTCGCTTGATCAAAGCCCTGAGTAAGGTCAGACATTCCTGGAGTGGGACATTCTGCTGGCTGCAGGAGCTGCCCTTCCTGAGTCTCGCACTGCAGAAGCTCTGGATCACATGGAGAGGCTTTGTGGGGAGCCATTTTTCTGAGCACTAGGGCTCTCTGAGATGGCAGGGAGTTATGAGAGTGCACCTGCTTGGAAGTCGCTGTCTAAAGCTGTGCTATACCTTCATTTTCTTTTGGGATGTACAGAAGAGAGGAATTGGAATGTGGAGGTTAAGTTTTGTCATAAAGATGCTAACACGAAGTAAATTACAGTATAGTCAGTGCAGCTGGTAAAAATGGTATCATAAAATATTTAACCAAGGCAAAATACAACGTATTGAGTAAAAAACTAGATCATACAACAATATCACAGGTTTTAAAAATGTGTACTTGTGAAGCTATAATGAAGAAAAAACTGGAAGAACATCTCTATTAAAGATGTCTTTCTGGGTGGCAGTATCAGATAATTTTTGTTTGGATTTTCTGAATGCTTTATAAAGTATGTAATTATAATAAGAAGAAACAAAAGAAGAAAGAAAACCAAAGAAAGATACCAAGTTGCCTTTCAGATGAAAAGATTAACCTCTTCAGAGAAAAGAGGATGTGTGAATGTGAATTGTGTGCAGTGATGCCTGGGTCACATGTTACCAGCTTTAGAAGCTATGAAATGTGACCAGACTCTTTATTTGTTACCACTTATACAGCACTTATGGCATGCCCAGCACTGTTCTCAGCACTCTAGATATATTAACTTATTGAATCCTCTCCCCAGCTTCCTGGAGCAGACCCTGTGATCCTTGCTTTGCAGGACAATGAGACACAGGGCAGTGAACACAGTTCAGGGCACACAGCTAGTGAGTGTAGCAAAGTCAGGGTTCAGACCCAAGTTGACCTGGCTCCAGAATCTACACTTCAGCATGCACTGTTGTGTTTCATGACAGCCCTGGTGCCAGCAGCTTTCAAGTTGGATGTTATGTTTGTGGCCATGGTGAGGGCTAACTGGGGTACTGTGCTCAAATGTGGTTAGAAGTGGACACAGAGGATTCTTTGGACTCTTTTTTTCTTACTTGTTGTCTTTCTTGTCAGCTGAGTTCAGCTCATGTTCCCTCCCTCCACTTCACTGTTTGGATCCAGCCCCTATGAAGCCACCATGGCTACCAGATTCTATTACTTATTTTACCCAAGAGTCAGAGTCTTTCCTGGGAGTGAGCACAGTGATGAGTGGATAGCTTCACTTGGGATTGAAACACCATTTATTTTTCTTCTGTCATTATCAAGGACTTCAGTTCTCTCTACAAAAGTAGCTTTCCTTAACTGTTACTCAGTAGAGGGAAGAAAATAAGTGAAGAAGAAAGGGCACCCCTTACTTGCAGCCTTCAGACCACAGGACTGGCTAAAATCATCTGTGTGTGTGTGACATTAGAGGCAGACCTCTTAACCTCTTTGGGCCTCAGTTTCCTCATTGTAAAATGCAATGACTGAATTAAATGAACTTCAAGGTGTCTCATGCTCTGATTCTTTGCAAAGCTTCAGTGCCTCTGTCAACATTTTGTGTTTCAGATTCTTTTCTCTGGTATGGTATATGCCAGAAGCAGAGAGAGGTTAGAGTCTTATCATCTATTTCTATTTTTACTGCAGCAGCCACAAGACTCTTATCCTTTCTTTCTTTAAAGTCTTCCAGTCTGATTAGTATTCTCAGCTGCGTCCTGTTGTTTTGATGGCAATTATCTGTTCTGTGGCATCAGTTACTAATTTACTTTTGATGGCAGCTCAGAGTTACCAATTCTTGGGTTATTAGCAAAATTGTATCTAGAAAGTCTAACATATTTCCAAAGTGAGCCACTTTAAAGTAACACTTAGAAATTTTCTCAAGGCTATTAGCAGAGCTACGACTTGGGCTCACCATAGCCCCCAAGAGAGAAGTTCCCAATCTTAAACCAAATTATATCAGAATAACAAGTCTTTATGAAGTCTCATGCTGGTTCTGCTTACTGCTGTTCTTGCCCTCATGTTGTTGCGTTCGTTAAGCTGTGTCTGTTGGTCTGGTCTATTTGCACAGCTCATTTTCAGTATATACATTTGGGTGTTGGCATGGCTGGTAGATATTGTCTCCAACGAAGGAGGATAAGCTGATGGAGGGGAACCTTTAGTTGAAGGCTTATATAACCTAAAGTGAATAATAAATAAATTCCTTAAATTCAGCCTCTCAGACTTAGGTTGTCCATGAAAGGTCAATGGGAACAGTTTAGATGCTGCTCTTTTTCTTTTCCTTTCTTTTTAGGCAGGCATCTCCCTCCCCTCATCAAGCACCAGAACTGCTGCCTGGGGTAATTCTGTTGCGGGCAAACAGGGGAGGTGATCTCCGGAGTTTCTGTCCACAGGGAAAGCCGGCTGTTCCGTTTAGACCAAGGAAGGTAGTTCCCTCAGACAATGCAGATCTGCTTCAATTAGATACAACTGACAGCCCCTGACAGCAGTCCTAAGCTCCCTCTCTGGACTCTTTTGCAAAAGGCAAGGTGTTTTCTTTGCTCTTTGGCTACTGCTTACTCTCATTTTGTGTTATCTCGACAGACATTGTCTCATATCTTTAGCACATAAAGTCTGTCTGCTCATATGCACCAAACTTATGCCCACATTTATAGAATGCTCTTGTTTTCATTTCACTTTGGGCTATTCCCCAAACTGCTGACCTTTTCACTCCTTTGCCTTTGCTGTTTTCCTCATTTTGACCTTTTCTTCTCAACACAGAACCGTTCTTCTTTCAGCAATAGCTACTTTCTGTAGGGGCTCAGTGGATATTCCTTATCACCCTGCTATTTTGATGATGTTGATGATCATCATATGTGTGGTTCTTTGCACACAAAGTTCTATTACCCCTTTATTGTTTAGGTCGCTTGGTCTCCCTCCCTGATTTGTTGTTACAGATTCCTTTACTTGACTCTGAAAATATTTTAAAAGTTAGTTTGCTTACCAAATGGGTTAACAATAAAGGAGAGAGAAAATCTCTGAAGGACAGTTTTGGTTTTTTTTACGCTTTTTGTTTGTCTGAATGCTAAATAACTCTTGGCTGTTAGGGAGTGTGAATATTTGGAGTATGAATGCTTATAACTACTGATTTGAATAAGCTGAATTGCTACAGTGAAAACAATGGTTTTGATAACTTTTAATAAAATAGGTCAAAATTTCAAATAATTGTAACTTCTTGAATTTCTCTAACATACTTGCCTCATGCACCTGTACTTCCAGCTACTTGGGAGACTGAGACCAGAGGATTATTTGAGTCCACGAGTTTGAGGTTGTGGTGAACCATGATCATGCCACTGCACTCTAGCCTCGGCAACAGAGTGCGACCTCGAACCAAAAAGAAATCCAGATTCCTTTAAACTTACTTGCTATCTTTTCTTTATTCTTTGTCTTCACATAGTGAGTTTTTTGATCGAGTGTACAGTTCAGAGCTAAATCTTTTACAGCTGAAAGCAGAGCAGACCAACTTCCAATTGGATCTGTCTTTTGTTCAAAATGATTATTCTAAACAGTGGTGACAATAGGTGACTGAGTGGTAGAAATTGCCGCATTGTGCCTCATCCTCCCTGCCTCTCTTTCGTCTCTCTCAGACATGCTTACCTGCAATTTACCTGTGGCCCCAACCTCCCAATGTGTCACTACTGTTTTGCTTTTGCCCATCCTCTCATTTGAAAGAGTGCCAGGGAAGTCCTGTTGAATTCTTCGAAGAGCAGACTTGTAGATAGTTTCATATTTTTGCTATTTTGACAGCACTAGACTCAGACTTGGGTTTAGGGTGCTGTGATCTGCGGCAAAAACAGGATGTTTTAGGTGAGCCTGACTGTACAGGCAGTGGGCTTGTGGCAGGGTGGGTGTTCCCCGACTCTGGTCCCCATTCTCCTCCCCACCCCCACTCCCACAACGATTTAAAACCTTTTGTGTGAGGGCTTGTTTTAAGACTTGTCAAAAGACAGTCATTTAGTAAGTGACTTCTGCTCTCCTTTAACAGCTGCCTGGACACACAGTCACCCCCCTTCACCCACAAACCGTGGCTCTGCTCCCTGGCACATGCCGTGGCAAACACCTGGTGTTCTGGGCCTCTTCCACCTGTCTTTGTTCTGCCTTTGTCAGAAAGCTATCTGTCCCAAGTAGATTTCTCTCTGATTTCCAGATTGAAAAATCTGAGTGAGCGGATTTACTGGCAACATGTATGTCTTCCTCTTTGGTGAACCATATCGCATTAAACAAAGAGATTGGTTTCCACTAGTCTCATCAATGAATAAACATATGGTGCATGTTTCAACTTAATAGCATCTCACCTTTGGTTAGAAATGCTACAGCATCAGGTTTCCATTCCTGGGCTGCTGCCTCTTCTAGTGTTTTGTTTTCAACAGGGTGGTTTCTGACAGCGCTTTTGTGACTTTGTCTAATGATGTACTCTGCAGGTATCTGGGGTATGTCTTAGGGATGGATAACATTTTACTTTGTAGAATTAGACTTTGGTTTGATTCTGCCTTTCTGAGGGCTGTTTCTGCACACGGATTTGGAATTAAAGTGAAGAGTATATAGTAATCATGTTTATGCTAAACCATTTGTATGATTTCTCTTGTAGGTAATGCCATTTGGTTACTATGCAGCTGATGTTGATTTATCTTTATGTATATCACTATGAGCCAGGAACTGTTGTAAAAACTTAACTAGTAGTGACTCACCTAATGTTTAACAACCTAATGTAATAGGTACTGTTATCATGATTCTTCTTTTCTTTAAAGTGAGAAAGCAGGATTTACTGAGAGGACAGAGAATGATTCTTATTTTCAAATGAGGAACAGGTGAGGCACAAAAAGAATAAATAACTCACCCTAAGTTGTTTAATAAGCGGCAGAGCTGAGAGGCAGACCCTGGCACTCAGGATTGACACACCATTCTTTTAACTGCCACCCCACAGCTGCATGCCCATAGGTGCAATTCCATGTGGCGTTTCAGGGGACACTTTCTCTTTGCCTAGAGAAACCAGGATCAGAGCACTACACAGGGGATGGGGCACACAGTGAAAAGCCTGACCCTCAGGCTTAGGAGCTGTTTGGACTGCCATTGACTCTTTTGGGACCACTTATTCTAAGCAGTGTGACAACGGGTGCCTGAATGGTAGAAATAGCCACATTGGGCTTCATTCTCCTGCCCCTCTTTCTTTTCTCTCTACATACTTGACTGCAGTTTAATCATGGTCCTGACTTCCCAGAATGTCACTACTGTTTTGCATTTGTCTAATGAAAGCACATATCTCAGGGCCTTTAGTCTGACCACACCAAAATCATCATAGGCTCACAGAACAGAGTTCCACAGAAGGCTTCTGTTTCTTTTTGTTTGTTTTTTGAGTCGATGTCTCACTCTGTCACTCAGGCTGGAGGGCAGTGGTATGCTCACGGCCACCGCAGCCCCGAACTGCTGGACTCAGGCGATTCTTCCACCTCAGCCTTCCAAATAGCTGGAACTACAGGCATGTACCACCACGCCCGGCTAATTTTTCTTGATTTATTGTAGAGACGAGGTCTCGCCAAGTTGCCTAGGCTGGTCTGGAACCCGTGGGCTGAGGCAGTCCTCTCACCTCAGCCTCCCAAAGTGATGGGATTATGGGCGTGAGCCGCCACGCCCGGCCAAATGGAAGCTTCTAAAGCCCCAGCCACACAGTGTGTACAAGTGCCATCGCAACATCCTAGAACCAATGAACCCCCAACGGGTCAGGACCACTGTTTCTCTCCCATCTCTGACAACCCAGTTTGCCTGCTCTGACCACTAACATCTGAGCCCTGAAGGGGAATTAGGGCAGGGCTTGATTTCACAGGTGAGAAGGTACAGTGCCAGTAGGCCACCATAAGCCTAGGACTGCCAAATTTCCTTGTATACCGGCACCTTTCTTGCTTCTCTTGTCTTCCTCTGCCACACTTTTTCTCACTCTTCCTCCTTTTATTAAAGGCAGCTGTTTAATAGGCGGCTATTAAAGGAATAAATGACAAAGCTGGAAATGTATACTGTGGCTGCAAAAAGTGGAGGATCACCTTTTTCAGCCATCTTTTGTTTTTCCTTTCCGCAGGTCCCTTTAGGCAGGAACCATGGGGACTGCAGGATGGTCTGGTTGCTGGAAGGCCATTTAGCCAACAGTGCAGTACATTGGCTGGGTCCCCAGTGCACTCAGCAGGTGGTGCTTTCAAAGATTATATTCCAGAATATAGGAGTAATCAGTAACTACCCCGCTTCCTGGATTGTGCCGGGAATCCAGATAAAAATATAGCTCTTGTGCAGTCATCATGGCTTTAGATGCATTCAGGAAAAGAGCCAATGGTAATGGAAGGAAGGTAGAGACTATCCTATTCACATGGGCACATCTTACAGTCTTTGTTTGCCCTTACAGGGGTTCTGTTCAGGAAAATCAACATGAATAATCTTTTCTTCTTCCTTTTGGTCTCGTGTGTTCTTTTGTTGGGTGTATCCTGTGGAAATCCAGGAAGGGGGGTAGTTATTGATTACTCCTATATTCTGGAACATAGTCTTGTAACCCAGAGTCTGGGCAGATTTCAGACTTGAGTGGGTTATAGATGTGGATGGGAGTAGTGTAGAACCCACTCAGCATTTGAAATAATATGAAGGATTGCCATATACTTAACTGAACAGCTATGAGGGCTGCACATTCTGCATATTTTCTTTAATTCTTACCGTTAACACTATAAGGAAGTCATTATTTTCATTTTACAGTTGAGGAAACAGAGCTTTAGTAACTAAACGAGGGTGACGAAGGGAGCAGAGTGAAAGTCTGAGCCCAGATCCATTCGTCTTGTCCCACACCAGGAGGCCTGCATGGAGTGCTTGTGCTGGGAGAGGGGAACAGATTAGCTGGGTGATTTCCCGAGAGAAGTGATAGCATTTCCAGGAGGCCAAGGAAATAAAGAAGTTGACATGCCTTTTTATTAGGGAGAAAAAAAGCCTCCGTTGTGTTTTTTGTTTTGTTTTGTTTTATTAAAAAATAGCCCAAACTTAATCTCAAAGACAGTTGTAACCATCCTCTTAGCAACCATCTAGGCAGCAAACAGTTGTATCGATAGGGACAGATTGAAGCTATTAAGTTATAGATATTGTAAATGCCTATCATGTATGATGTTTGAGAGAAGTTCTGACTTCAGAGAAATGAGAATAATGAAACATGTTAATCTTAGAAAGTGAAAATATGCCCCATAAGGAAATGATTACAATACTTAGTGACCCTCGTTGCTGTACTCAATATAGCAGAGACAGAAAAATTTTAACAATTAAGTGTTGTTTGGAGGATGTTAATTTTCTACCTGGAAAACCGTTGAGCCAACAATGCTACCTGCCTCTCTTCCCCATCTCCCCTCCACGCTGGAAGCTGCTTGCTCTCGCTGAATATAAACAGTTGGAGGGAAGAGCGTTTCTAATGCAAATCCTCATTACTTTCCCTTTCACACCTTTCCCCCCACTAGACTTTAAAAGTGATAATTGCTTGAAATACTGGGAGAAAGTAATTTGTGTGGGTAAAGCTCTGGTGAACTTCAAACGAATCTGTGTTCTCTAATGGTGACTTCTTTTTAATTATGGGGCTGGGCAGATGTGTATTTCTGTGGACCTTCTGCACCTGCCCCCCACCACCCACCTCAAGAGCCTGGGACTTCATGGCAAACAACTTCTCTGGATTTTAAAAAAATCCGTGTGTATGCAATAAGACGCTATAGTTTAGAACCTCAGGGAATGTCTTACGATTCAGAACCCTGAATGTTTTGGCTTCTGTTTTCTAGATTAGAATTTACATGAGATGGGAGTAGTAATATCTAATGTTTACTGGTCATCATTCTAAGCACTTCACATATTTATTTTTGTTTAACACTCACATAGTACTTTCCATGTCCCAGGCACTGTTCTAAGTAGACTGCAAATATTAACATGTGTACTCCTCATACAGTCCTTCAAGGGTAATCCTGTTCTTAATCCCATTTTACAAATGAGGAAACTGGGCACATGGAGATAGAGTGACTTGCCAAAGGTCTCCCAGTTGGTAAAATGGCAGAAGTGATATTCAAACCCAGGCAGTGTAGCTCTGGAGTTCATGCTTAATCACCTTACTATACTAGAAAACAACTTGTCCCCTTTTCATTTTTAGAGACCTTTCTAGATGTTTACAGCCTCCAGCAAGTCAACAGTGTTTAGCTTTCTTGGTTAATAATTGAAACAAATTGAGCACCGAGGAAGTGCTCAGGCTAAAACACTGAGGCATAATAGTTGATGGCCTTACAAGGACTGGATTTCTGTTCTTTCTTCCAATTTAATTAGTTCTACACAGGTGCTAACTCAAATATGCCTAAAGATTGCATGCCCACAGCAGATAAGTAGCTTCTAGCAGATTTAACAAATTGCCCTTTGTCTACCAAGCTCCTTTGTTTTCAAAACTACATCCCTAGGTAGAAATGTTAAGTTTTTACACATCAAAGTTTGCATGCTAAGCTGGGGACACCGGAGAGACCTATTGAATTTGATACTTGGTCTGGATCCAATCCTGTATTCCTAGTTGTAGATAGAGAATAAAAAACATGCCTCAGTCAACTCTAATTATTTGTAAGATCTTCACTTCAGATTCTTTTAACGTAATTAAGAGGGTTAATGGGGTAAGAGTGCAAGGGAGGAGAAACTTGCAGCTCAACAGGAAGAGCTTGTTTGCTTGTTTTCTGTTTATTTTTAAACCTAATATTTAACTGTTAATCCTAACCCAGTGCATTTGTATCTTATAAATAAGGAAACTGAGACGTTAGTGATTTGTATTGGTTTCATGGGTGATCCTGTTTACCACATGGAAAAGATCTCATAAGATGAACAAGTGGAATACCTTTCTAGCACTTGAGTGTTTCTCTGAATGGCGTTAATTGGATGTGTCCCCAGTTCCAAGACACTGGACATTTCCCACATCTTAATATAATTTTTTATACTTATACAGTAGGAAAACAGCAATCCTTATACATGCTATGCTTTAATTTGGAGACGAACAAACCAAATCCCAAAAAACATCATTAGTGCTACACCTCTTAACCAGGTCAAGTTGCAAGGAGAAAGGGTATACTATGAGTGAGTCAAATCTAGAAAAAGCTGAAAGTAAGAGAGAGGCACTATGACAAACCGATTGCAGATAAGATGATAAGCGAAGACCTTTTTATTACCATCATAATGTTAGGGCTTGTTACAAAACAATCATCTCTTGCAAAGCACCTGAAGGTTGATGTGGAAAATCTGAGCAATTTGGAGAGGAAACCTCAAAGTTGAAGCACATTATTATAGAGCCATGTATCAAGGTTGAGGTCCCTCACAGCTGTGCACTTTCCAGAATGACTGAATAGATGGTTGGGTCTCATCAAAACTTCCATCTCCCTCTTGAATTAAAGTGAAGATTAGTCTCACTTCGTGGTTCCTTTGCCTTTCACCACCCCTGCCCGGAAGACCTGTCCCTTTCTGAATTGTCAGAGTTATACTTTTGGGGTCTTCTGGCTACCACTGTAAGAAGTTGCATGTAGTAATTGTCCTTTTGAGTTTTGTGATTATACTAGATTAAAAAAAAATTTATATAGATATGCCTATCTATCTATATATATCTTGTTCTTTGTCTTATCAATACCAGGGAAAATGGCAGTGAGAGACAGCAGGTTGGGAGGGAGTGAGGAGTGAATTTGGGCTAGTCAGAGGAAATAAATCCCAATTTTATTTTCCTTCAAAGATCCTAAATAACTAAATAATTGTTTTCTCGCTCTCTCTCTACCCCCGCTTCTCCCTCCCTCCCTCTCCACCCCCCCCCCAGATTCACTTCCTTGACAGCAACATAGGGGAAATTTTATGAAAACCCAAAACGTTTACATGTGAGTTGGACTTTAGTGGCCATCCAAAATAATATTCAAAGTATACAACTTTTTTTATATAAGATAGCTCAAGTATCATTACATTCCTCTTAATAAAATAAAGCCTTTTTCTCTGATTATAAGGATAATGCAGTGTTCTACATAAACATTTTGGAAAATACAGAAAGGCATAGGAGACAAGTAAAAATCACCTAGAGTTTCATAAGTTAACATTGTGGTTAATGTTTCAGCGCATATATTTCTAGTCTTTTTTTTCCTCCTTGTAGACTTCATCTGAAGTTTCTTTTTTTCTCAGAACTAAGGCTGCTAAATCTGTGTGATCTTAAAAAAAAAAAAAAATAGAAAAAAAGAAAGTTTTTCCTCTCTGTGCCCATAAACTTCATCATGTTTGCCTACAGAGGTCATTGACCTCAGCCCTTCTTCCGAGGCCTGAGTGTACACATTTTGTGTGGAATAAAGATGATGAAAGTCATAATAAGGACAGAGAGAGTGGACTGTTTAAAGGCTCAGTCCTTTCCACCAAGATCAATGGGTCTTTTTATCTTAAGAGGCATGTGAGGTGTGGGTTTTTTTTGTACTTTCCAGTCAAGATCAAGTGACCAGCCAGCTGTTGTACTGTAGGTGACGCTGCTTATGTCTGGCCTGCTGTCTGATTTCTACTCATCCCTCTATTGTTGCCCGTTTTTCAACTTGTCTGCCTCCACTCAGATGGGCCTCCTCTCTTTAAGCACTCACAGAAATAGAAAATAGAATAGAAACATTCATCGGTGAATGTTTTTGATGACCGTGTAATGTCACTTTTTAGAATACGTTTTTACCAACTTGACTGAGTTTTGGAAAAATAATTTGTATTTCTGCCACTGATCTTTAAAATTCACTCATGATAGGAAGCATTATTGAGCTGTTGAATGTCCTAGAACCAGAAATCAAGCTTTAGAACCTAATGTTGGCTCTACCGCTTTATAGCTCAGGAACTGCATGTGAGTCACTTTATACATTTTGTCACATGAAGGGACAACAACAAAAATACCCTAGCAGTATTGTGTGGTATTGTGCTGCTGATTTGCTTCTACTGAACATTGAAAAGGGAACCATTATCATTCCTCATCCTGCCTGCCTTCCCCACACTGGTCCATAAATGCAGCCTTCAGTCTTGGGAGCCTGGAAGCCTCTTTCTCCTGGCCTTTTCCTCTCACCCACCACTCCCAGGCTGTCACCAGGGTCAGTTCATCCACCTCTGCCTCCCCAGGGGTGTGCTCATATTTGTAACCATTCCCACTGTCACTGCCTTTCTCCCATCCTTATTACCTCCTATCTGGATTTTGATTTTGTAATTATCCTGGTTTTGCTCTTAACCTTCCACATTATAGTTATTTGCAGGTTTGTCTTAACCTCTTTGAGTAGATATTAAGTTCCTTGGGAACAGTGATGAGATTTTACTTATCTGTGTCCCCATGCCATGTTTCCTTGGTACAGTGACTTTATATGGTAGGCATTCAATTAAGTGCTTATTGGGTTGGGTAGATGAACTGGACTGATTAGACTGTTCATTTCTCTGAGTCAGATTTGGGCTCACCTCTGAGCATCTGTGACTGAGTCTGCTAGTAGCTGGGTGCCCCACTAGATGGGGAGTGCCAATATCTGGAACCCAACTGCAGACCCAGCTGCCTGAATTCTCTGAGTGTTGCTTTCCTCACTGACTGACTGAGGGTAGTCAGACTTGATTGGACTCTCAAGCTCCTTCCAGCTCTGGAACTCTACATTAATAAACTGTTTTGCACTGGATCACTTTGAAGTGGCAGTTTTCTCCTTCTCTCATGAGGTGAATGAATATTTCTTCATCTCGAGCCCAGGAGTCACTTTGTACATATCCTGTGATGGGAGACTAATGAAAGCCCTGAAAGAGACTTTAAACTAGAGGAGATATAGAATCATATTCATTGCTCTGTCATAAGAACCTAGCCAGATCCTCTATAGAGAAATGAGATAGACTTAAAGCTTTCATTCATATTTGTAAAAGTCATGAATTGAAACATTGTTGAAGTAAATTTTGGAAACACTTGGGAAAATGGAGATGTTTGAGGTAAAAACAATTTTTGAAATTCTGAGAGTAGCTTGTAATTTTTTTTTTATTGCCACCCGGTAGTCTTGTTAAAGAGTGGATATTAAAAGTGAATTTTACATGCACTCCTAAGTTTTAAAAAGTGATGCATTTTTGAAGGTAGGAAAAACATAAGCCATAGTGCTAAGCACTTGGGGTTAAATATGTGTAGCTTCCAGGTTACGGATGAAGATTGTAAACCAGGGCCTTTCTGTGCATGCCTGTGATTCAGAGTCTGCAAAGCATGTTCCCTTCAGCTCCCATGGCACATGCCCATCTATCTACCTGGCACCCAAGAACAAGCTGAGGAGATCATGCCAGTTCCCAGGAAGTTAGCATTCTCCCTAATCATCCTCCAGTAGTTTGGAGGATACCCTGAAAAGGCTGACTTCCAGTTCCTGTCAGTTCGCCGGCAGTGCCCACAGGACATCAGATTGATGCCTTTCTTGGACAGGAGGGGCAAGAAGGGCTATAACAGCCCTTGTGCCATCTCTGCAAGATAGGCCTGGAAATCGTGGTGGGGGGGAGAATGGGAAGGAGCGTGCCTATGTCCTTCTTATGGTAGTGTGGGTGTCATCTGTGTTCCTAAACATACACAGTAGGTCGTATTTTTGCTGTGGATCATGCTTTGGTTACATATAATCCCAATTTTAGCCTGCTGAGATTCCCCTGTCATCACTGTGTGTAAAATTACAAGATTCAGAGATGCAATACCTATACACAGTAAAATTTCACTTGGATTTGCCTTTCATATAAAGTGAAATTAGCCTCATTCAGCTTAAATCAGTTTTTGTGCCTGCAGTTTTTTTTTAAATTGGGACATGATTTATGTAACTTAAAATTCACCCAGTAAAGTGTGCAATTCAGTGGTTTTTAGTGTATTCACTATGTTGAGCAACTATCACCACTATCTAATTCCAGAACATTTCCATCACTACTGAAGGAAACCCTGTATCTATCTATTCGCAGTCAGTTTCAATTTCTCCCTCCACTCAGCCCCTGGCAACCCCTCATTTACTTTCTCTCTATGACTTTGCCTATTCTGGACGTTTCATATAAATGAAATCATACAATATGTGACTTTTTTGTTTATTGTTTATTTCATTTAATACAACATTTTCAAGGTTCTTCCACTGAGTGTCAGTTATTCATTCCTTCTCATGGCTGAATAATATTCCATTGCATATGTATGCCGCAGTTTGCTTACCCTGTCATCAGTTGATGGACATTGTGGATTGTTTCTGCTTTGGGGCTATGATGAATAATACTGTTATGAACATTTGTGTACAGGTATTTGTGTGAATATATGATTTCAATTCTCTTATATCCCAGGAGTGGAATTGCTGGGTTATATGGTAGTCTGTGTTTACCTTTTTTTAGAAACTGCAAAACTGTTTTTGTATTTCTTTTGAATATCTTTAACGCTGTAAACAACAATTACTCAAATTTTTATAAAGAAGAGAGGAATCAAACAAGTTAACACATTGGGTTATAGAAAACACAAATGAATTAGTAATAAGTAGAAGAGGAACAATTCCAAGTATGTTAAAGAAAAGAAAATGTATTATTTACATTGACTTATGGTATCTCCATCTTTATGCATCGAAACTGGATTAAATAGGGTGGATGGAGAATTTGAATTCCCACCGATTTTTTTCTTATAGACATATTCAAATTTTAGTGAAATAAAATTTAATTATTATCAACAATTAGCCATAACAGTCAAGATAGAGAAGGTATCCTGAGCATTGCTAATTAGCTGGAACAGTTGAGAGCTTGAAGAAATCACCATAAACTGTAATATTAAGGGGAAGATGAAAAACATAGGCAAATAGATTCATTCCTTAAAATGACTCTTTGTTCTACTGATAGGAATTTTCTAAATATGTAAGAGTACCTTACATTCTTTCTTGATATCCATTTCATCAGCTTGGCTCAGGAATCGCAAGGCTTGTGAATAATTTATTGGTTGATTATTATACTGTTCATTAGCCTGTTCAAGTGATATTGCGTAACCACTTCTAAAACATAAACGCAGACAATGACAGCATGTTAAGAGGAAAGGGAAGGTTTTGCGGCTGTTCTTTGGTTGTGTGTTTGCAACTTGACATTCTCACACCTGCCTCTGAAACCCTGTGACCCGCTCCAGGTCAACTTTTGGGACCCATGTAGAGAGAGGGCCTCCTGGCTCCTAGATAGCCAGAAAATGGGCTACATCATGGCTAGATAAAAGAAAATAGGGTTGGGCCCAGTGTTTTTACCTATTGTGTGCATTTGGACTTTTCTGAGCTTTCATGTTCTTGTCTGAAACATGGGATATTTATTAATTTCTTCCTTACAGGGTGACAGTGAGATCCAAATACATTGTGAACTGAACTATTGTAAATTTGATGGGTTTTGGTACTGTTTGATTTTGGTTTTCTCCCTCAGGCTTTCCTTGGAATGACTTATTCATAGTTAGACCAAGCTGCCAAAGATGTGTCCTTTTTGAAAGTATTTAGAAGACTCCTGGAATTAGGCAGGAGGACCCTTCTTCTGCATTTGTTGTATGCAGGACCATAACTCTGTAGTCATGTAAGTTGTAGATCTTAGAACCACTGGACATCAGCTGCCTTTATCAGCAGGAGACTTGGGTCTGCCTTTTTGTGCCTATACAAATAACTCTGGGTGGCTGCCATCTTCCTCCCTCCTGAGAGTGGGGAATGCCACATCCCTACTCATAAACTTGTCCAACTCAGTTTGTCTGTGAAGATTAACTTAGTGGTATTCAACACACTTTCAGAGCACAGGAGTACAGAGTGGTTCCTGTCTTTGCTGCAAATTTCCATTAGTGGAATTTTGGCAGAATGACCATATCTCTTGTAGGTTCTGTCCCTAGGTTGTGATGCTTAACCCAACCTTACAGGTCATTTCCATGGAAGAAGTCTGGTTAGTGATCATTTTAGTGACAACTGGAACACTTTAATGGCAATCAGAATGCCCCTGCTCTTGGTCTTAAATCTGTTCTCTAATGTTCATTGATGTTCCTTCAGATTAAGAATACACACGGCCATCAAATCAGTGCCCATCGTCACAGTGTGGCATTGATTCATCTTAAAACTGATTTTTTAAATGCTCAGTAAATAAATCCCTTCTGACCATATGCAATTCTTTCTTTTGATTTCCAAACTTTATTCTTCTGTAGCCACTTCTGGCTGTAGTGTCAGAATACAGAATATTAGATTACTGTAGTTCAAGGCTTTAGACCCCATGGGTCAGAGGAGCTGAAAGGGCATCAGAGGTATTCAGGCCCAGACTTTATTATGTGTTGATAACAGGAATCCAGTGCCCATGGGCCATAAACTTCAAGTTGTTGCACACAGGGTCTTTCTTGCCTGCCCACTCTCATTTGAGTTGACCTTTCTTGCTGTCTGCCATGTTTACGGGTCATCTCAATGTTTCTTAGTCCCCAATATATATGTTTTCACTTTCTGAATTGGCTTATCTGGTCAATCATCCATTCACTTACCTCCACTGAAGCATCGTTAAAATATCAGTATTCAGATAGAGCAGCTGACACATGTTAAAGAGGTAAATCAAAACATCCTTCAAGCACTTAGATGGGCCATGTTGTAGCATATTTACATCACAGAAAAAACATTATTACATGAAGTTATCTTAATAGAAAAGCAGCAATTTCCTCAAGGCTACAAATCAGTAGTGAAACACGGTGATTAAGAGAATTCTTTGAGGCCATTATTAACTGTTTCAGCAAATCTCAAAGTTAAATTTATTTGGTATTCATCGAAGTCATGCATGTTGACTCAAGTATAACATTCTCAGTGTAGGAAATGAGAGCTTAATTACTTCTTTTTTCCCAAAGTGGAATTAGTATTGTGTTTACGTGGTATTTTTCCTTGCATGATTTCATTTGATCTTCACACTAACTTAGCCAGGGAAAACATTCACCTCATGTAGTGAGGATTCTGAAACACAGAAAGGGTAAGTCACTTGCTCAAGTTCACACAACAAGTAGCAGGTAGAACCAGGAATAGTACCCAGGACTTTAGACTTCAAATCAGACATATCGGTAACCAGTCCCCATCCTCAGCCTGGGCATAAGAATTGTTAAAAGAATAGAATGTCTTGAGAACATGCTTGAATTAGCCCTTAAATTACTTTTGTTCCTTTATCTCTCTTCCCAAGATTCATAATTGTTTTCAGAAATCCCTGAGCTGATTCTCATATTCTCTAGAAAGCATTTGTATTATGTTTCTTGAGTGAACCTGCTGCAAAAACAAAAGCCTCTCATCTCTCTCTTTTTAAATATTGTATGTAGCCTAATGCCAGCTTCTGAGCATTTGGCCTGGAAACTGCTCTCTGATACACTGCCCCATGTTGAAATCTACTTTAGTCTATTCTTTAATGTACTTGTGAGATAGTCTCGGTTACTTGCTTTTTGTGTAAAATTCATTTCTTATAGGTAACCTTATAAAATAATTACATTCAAGCATTGTACATTATGCTTTACACTAACTATTCCTTGAGAAGTAAAAGGAAGGAAGAAAATGCCTGAAAATCTTCTACAGATCTCGCTCATTGCTGTGCGGTGAAGCTCCTTCTTTCAGTGGCTCAAACCCAGTGCTGTTCAGGCCCAGAGGCAGGGAACCAGGCAGAGTAATTAATGACCAAGGCTGCACAGCTCTCCAGTGTTAGCCAGAAGTGGGTCATGAAGCAGGTCATCCTGGATCATGTCAAATGATGATCTTTGAAATTTCCCATTCTGGAATGGCTTCAGACAAAGATCAACATTATGATCCTGTTGCTTGTCAAAGAGAAAAAAAAAGGAAAGAAAAGAGTTTTTCATGTAGTAATTTAGGAAGGGATTCAATGTTTGCCGGTGGTGTGTTGTTACATGTTTAACAACCGGCTTGGGGGAGAAGGAGCTTTTCACATTTGCCAGTTTCCATGGTGTAAATAATCCCACCATGACCAATTTCGAGCTACCAACATGATAATAACAGGCTCTCAAAATTCCTGAAAATTTAGCCATCAGCTCTCATGAGCTAGAACAAGCCAGCTCCTGCACACTACTGTAAATTCAAGGTAATGTTAGATTGCTTTTTGAGAAAGATCACGCATTCAGTCTGCCTCAAATTCATCAGCATGTTCCCCTAAAAAAGATGGAAATGAAAGTGAAATTCAGGAGGGAGATTTTTATTCATAATAAATGATACAAAGTGGAGTTTATCTTTGATTTTATTTTCACAGAAGTGTACTTTTTCAGTAGTAGAGAATAGCTGTTGTTGTCTTTGCTACTATATTTTTCCACAGGCTATCAAATGTCTCTCTTTTATGATATGCTAATAGAATTGACAGTCATTTTAAAATGTCTTTACATTTTGCTTCCTCTTTTTATATCATTTGAAACAAGTGTTTTCAAGGAAAATTTTCTATTCTAGCTTGATTTATTTGGGCACTCTAAAATAAATCAAAATGTGCAGAGTTACATAGAACCCAATTTATATAATCTGCTTTCTTTGTCATTTAAGTTTTCAGCCTCAATTTTGAAGTCATTTCAGGATTTTGTTTCTAAATCCAAAACAATGGTTCTTTTTTCTTGACTCATATAAGTATATCCTGTGAAATGATGTCTGCAGCATCATTGTCACTCAAGATAAGCTGTGCTTTTTCTTCCCAGACAATGGGCTGTGATGTGAAATGGAAAAGATGGTTACCTATCAAGGAATGAATTCATCATTAGCTTGTGATGAATCTGAAAATGTGTATGAGGTATTTTAAAAAGTCATATGAGCTGACTGGCAACTTGAAGAAGTTACATATAACTCCTGATCATTCTTAACCCTATGAAAGGGAGATAGCATTTAGTAATTTTTTTCATACCATAAAGTGAAATGTTATCGTTTTATACTAGTTGTCATATAAATATTTGGCTATAAATTTATCGACTTGGCTCTCAACATGGGATGTTGAAATCCAATGTTAGATTTCCAGCTCTGCCACTTAAATTTTCTGATTTTCAGCCTCTTTTCCATAAAAGAAACCTTTGGTTTAAAAAAAAAAAAAAAAAGATTAAGTTTTTTGTTTGTTTAAATCAAATTGGGAGTACAGAGAGAAAGGGGGAAATCCTACCTACAGATTTTTAAACTGTAAACAGAGCTGCCTGACAGAAACGTAATGCACATCACAAATGCAATTCCTGTATGGAATTTAAAACTTTCTTGAAGCAGCATCAAAAAAATAAAGACAAAGATGTAAAATTAATTTTAGTAATAAATTTATTGAACACAATATGTCAAAAATGGTATTTCAACATGCAATTGCTGTAAAAATATTAAAATATTTTACATTCCTTTTTTCACACTAAGTATTTGAAATCTAGCATGTATTTAACACTACAGCACATCTCATTTTGGAGTAGCTGCCTTTCAAGGGCTCAGGCTAATGACTACTGGCTACCATATTGGACAGCACAACTCTATAGAATAGCTTTAATGCTTATCTCAGAGTGAAAATATCACGTTTATAACATGATTTGAGTTCCCTAATGACCTTTAGCTCTCAATTGTTTATACTTTTAGCTCTAATCTTTCTGATGGTAGTTAAATCCAAAGCAAGTTATTTGTTGTATTTTTACCTTTTGATTTCTGAAAGACTCTTCAGCAAATTCTTTAGAAAATGGAGGAACCCTGCAGGCTTAAATGTGTCACTTATTAAAACACCCAGTTTTTAGCAGAGAAAACTTTATACATGTGGCACTTACTAAAATCAGGGAAGGCTTGGTGGGACAGAATTGGTGTGTATGTATTTATATTACTCTTCTGTAAATGCTTCATACCTTTTTCTTATTTAAAATAAAATAAGATAAATGCTTTTCATAGTTACTTCAGGTCAAGTGTGAAGGGCTCCCTTTCAATATGAAATAATTAGGTTTAAGTCTGTTAGCTTCTCCCCTGTGGAATTTTGCACCATCCTTTTGCAGTCTGAGTATATAAACAACTCATCTGCACTCCCCATCTGGATAGCTGTGGGACTTCTCTGACCTCGACCTCCTGGTACAGGCTCCAGCTTGCTTGCCCCATCCCCCAGGGGATCTAGAGTCCATCTCTCAGGCCCCAGACATTCTTCCTTTCCTGCTGAACATTGTGAATGCCAAAGAGAGATCTTCAACCCTCTGAACTAGGTAACAGAGAGGGATGGCTGTGGTGGCAATGGAAAGATGGCTCTCTCCAAATATCCATCCCTGGGCAGTGGAGGGGGAGAGCCTTTTCAACCAACATGTGCTCAGACCAGCACCAGAAAACGTGGTTGAGTCCATTCAGAATGGATCACTGATGAAGTTCAGGGGGAAACTTTCTGGAATTTGTACCCCCGTTCTTTTAAGTAAATGTCCTCCCTTTCTGGTTCTGGAGCCCCTGGAGTTGCCTCATTCTGTTCTTTCCTGTTATCTAGTGTCATTTTCAAACCTTGTCACTGAGTTACAGAGGAAAGTGTAGCCTGCTGCATCTTGTCTGAGCTCTCTGCATGGTGGACGGAGAAGGCTCCTGCTGGTGGTTTCTCTCCCACCTTCACTGATTCTTGTACCTTCCATTATTTCCCACTGATCTACACAAATACTGCTTTCAACACGCTGACTAAACTTCAGCTTATCAATGATAATTTATTATACAGTGATTGGATCAGCAAAGCACTTCTCTCTTGAAATAAGGCAGCAATTTTTAATCTAGGGACCACGGGACTCTTCTTTCCCTGCCCTCCCCTATGTATACTGCAGTTCCTATGCTTCAATCCAGAGATGTGTGATTGTATTTGTGTTTAAAAACATTTATACACAGCTTTCATGCAGTTTTCCTTGTCTGTGATCCAGGACGTGTGAACCATTGGACTTTTGCTCTGCCCCATGTCCTTCCACTGCCAAGTTTTTTATACACACATGAACCCCACAGACTCCCTGCACTTCTGCAGCTAGTGGCCCAGGCAGGCTCCTCCTCCTCCTCCTCCTCTTCCTCCTCCCTTTCCTTCTCCCCCTCCTCCTCCTCTTTCCTCCTTAGTCTTGTGAGCATTTCTTTTATCTATGCCCCATCCCTTTATTCCACATCTCAATTAGCTACTTCGTTGCCTTGCTTGCAGTATTTTACTACTAGCACAGTACATCGCAAATCTGTTGGCTTGTTTGTTTATCTTTAATAACTCTAGCTCTTTCTCTTAATTTTGAAAGGACAGTCTTTAACAATGAAAACTAAGTGAAGCACTTACAGGATTAGGGGTGTGGTGAAGGTGCTGTGAAATCAATCAAATAATAGGATGTTGCAGCTTTGCACGATTCAGTGTCACTTTCCCTGTTACCCTGATCTTTCCCCAGCTTCTGACCTTAACCCCAGTCCCACTTTTTACAGGCGCCAGTCACTGAAAACGCTGGGTCTTCTTTTGGCTTTCATAATGAATTATTCTCAGAACTTTGTTTTCTTCCTTAAAACAGAAATGTGTAACATCTGATTTAGGAGTGGTTTCAGGATTAAATGCTCTAAGTTTGGAAATCATCACTTTATAGAGAACATGGAGAATAGCAGATGCTCCAGACTCCTTAAGGTAGCTAGCTCTCCAGCAGTCTGTGTATAGCCGGCTAGTGACATCCTCTCCAAGTGGTCAACTGTTCCTGTCCACGTGCTTGGTTACAGTGGATCCCAGGCAGGCCACGCAACCTGGCAGGATAGTTTGGAACAGAGGTGGAGAGAGGAGCTGAGCACCAAACAGTGTGGGGCAGAAAGACAGGGACTTTGCTACCAACCCAATGGCAGCACAACTCCTCTCTCGACTAATTGCTACTTAGCTCTAAGTTCAAGAGGACTCAGCCTCATCTATGAATGTGGGGTTAATAACACCCACTTATGTGAAAGAGTGCTGGAGTATGTAAAAGCACTGCTGTAATGGCTGGCACTCACTGGTGTCCAATCCATATTAATTTATTTCCTTGTGATATGTTCCTTTCCCTCTCGAGAATACATTTCAGTTGTTCAATGATGGCAAAGGTCTCTAGACCATCCCTTTGCCTCCAGAGTTGGACTCATGGAATATTTGAATTTTCAGAGCTTTGGGCCTCATCGTTATCTGAAAAATGTTGCTGCATCGCAACCCGTAGTGGTCTTAGATCGAGAGGCCATATCAGACTTCAACCAGGTGTTTAGCTTTGGTGATCTTCGGAAGTATTTGCAGTACTGAATGTTATTTCTGAGGTCTAGTAGGTACAAGAATCAAAATATCCTTTTTATCCTGTATTAAATCTGTCTTTCCTTATATCCTAAATTTTAAATCTGCCCTTTTGGTGGGGAGGCTTGAGAAGCTCAGATTCTCTGAGGAGGAGGGGGCAGCGCCGCAGTATGATGTGTGGCTTTATTTCATGAGCACCGGACTTCTTGAGTTTAGTGAAAAGTAAAAAATGCCACCATAATGGTCAAGGACAGATGAAATTTCTCATCTCTCATCTCAATAAGTCGATGGAGTGTTAACATTCGCCTGGACTCAGTTATGGCCAGGAAGACTATTGATAAGATACACAGCCAATTGAAACAGAACCCCAGACCTTGATGCTCAGCCAGCTCCTGCACTGTAGGTTTAGTTGAGACCTGCAGATGTGGAAAATGAGGACTGGCTACCAGGCCAGCAGGTTTTCCCCCGCAGTTACTCTACTTTCCAGCAGGCCCAAGGCCTTAGCCAGTTCGGAGTTGATCCACATTTTTAGTTCTTCCCAGAACCACATTCTCAGAGGCTAACAACTTTCATGACACCTTAGTCTCCTGCCAACGGTGAGTGGGTCATTTCTGGGAATGTTGCTTTGGGGTGGCTCTCAGAATCCCTAAGTGGCACCCACTTCATGTCCACAGGAGGTGTGGGTTTTATTGGCTGGGATGCCAAAGAGGTCCTTACCTGCAGGGACCAGCCTGGGTGGCAGCCAACCAAGCGTCTTTGGAATGTTTTCCAGTCCTGGAGAGAAAGGCGACAGTTGTCTCTCTGCAGCTTTGACCACTTCTGCTGAGGGGCCTCTTTGTCTGAAATAACTCCTGTGCCTGGGACACAGACCACACAGTTATTTCATAGATGTCACATACTGTCAGGTGTGGCCCAGATGGTCAATACAGCGTCCAAGATTTTATGGACTTGGCTCTCAGGGAGGCCACGTAGTGTACTGGTAAGAACTGGCCTCTAGAGCTAGACTTCTGCTTTTGAATCCTGGCTTCACCACATACCAGCCATATGCCCTTGGGAAATTGACTTAGCTTCTCCATGCTTGTATCCTCATCTGTAAAAGGGAATTAATAATAGTACCTGCCTCAAAGATTGTTGTGAGGATAAAGTGCTTAGCACACAGTAAGTACTTGGGAAGTATTCATTTCTGTAATTATGTATTATGTGGCAGGATGACCTTATGGTGATTTCAGATTTACAGAAGGATTTTGGGCTTCTCCCTAAACTGCTTAGTTTATGCAGGAGGGCTGTCTTCCAGAGTCCACCCTTGATATTTTCTGCCCCTTTTCCAATACCTACTCTTTTCATCTTTATTACTTTTCCTTTGCTCACCCATCAGTCACCTATCCAAGATTAAGGAATGTGCAGTTAGAATCAGAAACCAGGGTCTTGGCCTCACTTAGCCACGTCCTGCCATGTGGGCTTAGACAAGTAACTGAACCTCTTTGAGCAGGAGTGGGAATTTGGGATGACGTAGGGTTACCAGGTATCTCACAAAGATGGAATGACTGTGCATCCTCTTACTCTGGGATAATAAAACAAAGGACACACATTGGTAATACCTGGTGACTCTCCACTGGAAGCAAAGACTTACCTGTCTGTACCTATACATGAAAAAGAATCAAGGTGATTTTCACCCTTTCTTTCCCTCTCCCTCCCTTACAGCCAGGTATATAGTGGGAAAAGCACCTGATTGGGTATCAGGAAACTAGGGTTCTATTAAGTGAGATACTCTGTGTATAGTACTCAGCACAGAGTGACAACTGAGAGTATTTAATTTCTATGCTACTTAGTTCCACTGTTCTGGTAGCCCAGGCATTCCATTTCCATCGTACCCATAGCGACTCTATATTACTGGAGTTTGGTAGTGAGCAGGGCTGAACTTTTATAAGTTCTGACAGTCTCCTGGCTTGACCGCCCATTTCCTAGTGATCTCTGTTTCTCAACTTCTGGTCTTACAGAATTAAAATAAGGTGCTTGAACTATATGCACTTGGGTTTCTTACAGCTTTAACATGATACAGTGGCATAGAATTAGACACAGAGTCTGTCCTGTCACTGGGTTCATTTTCTTCATAGTACTTGATACTTGTCTTTTCAGATTTTCCTTGGCTCTTTTAAGAAAATTATTTGTTTCTAGTACCCACCTCATCCTGCTTGTTCCCCCAGGAAGTAAGCTGCATGAATTGGGACCTTATCTGTGTGTTGGTCATGGCTCTAGAATAGTGCTTGGACCAATTTAGTTGCTTAATAAATGTATAACTGTGCATATAATGTAGTTAGATAAATTTGTCTAAAACACTTAGGTGGTTATTTTTCCCCTTACCTACTTCCCACACGGAAATATACTACATTATTATTAGATTCGAATAATTGAATTAAGAACTGTCTGTCTTAAAACTTACCCAAAGTAGCAGTGCCAGGTTTCTTACTCTTGCATGTGCATATAGTATCAAAGGACTGAAGCTCCTGAAATCGGAGGAAGCCCACGTATTTTAGGACTGATGACACTTGACTGTGATGACAGTGTGCCAAGTATTTGCAGTGAGGGTTGGAATCCGCTTTGTTCTGTTGATGCACATGGTGGAGATAGTTGGCAGGAGGCAAAGTATAACCCTTAGAATTCTGCTCACACATATTATTGAGATTTCATATTACTTTTATTATTTGGCCACAAAAATGGACATAATCCTTGTTGGCTTTAACACACCCACTAGTACTGCTTTCACTATCCATCTTGCAAAATATAAGACAAGGCCAGAGCTTAAATTAAAATCCTCGGCTTCTTATCTCCTTCCCACAGGAAAGCAAATCTGTGTTGAAAACCGTAAAATTAAGAGGAGAGGAAGGATAGCATAATTTAGCAAAAATTCATGGCACCAGATTCTGAGCTATATGACTGGAGGGATAGGTCAGACATTAAGAAGATGCTGCCTGCTAATGCAAGTTCCTTAAGGTGGTGCTCTGGAAAAAAGAAGGGCATGCAAAATATGTGTGTGTGCGTGTGTGTACACTTCCAGAAGATTTCTGTAATGCTTACTCCTTATAACTACCCTAAGAAAATATCTTTGTAGATTGTTTGGCAATTATGCATCTTATGAGACTTCCAAAATGAAACTCAGAGCAGTTATTCCAAAGTATAGTTGAAATATATTCATTTTAATATCTGAGTGTTGAGATTTTTGTCTCCATTTTAAGAAGGGTTTATAATAATATTCTGCTATCCCCATGTCTCCCCACCCACAGTTCTAGCATTCTAAATTCCTTGTATTTAAGAAGCTTATTTGGTTATTTGGAAAACTCCATCGTTAACACTTAAAAAGCATTAAAAGTTTCTTTTAACCTTTAACACATTTATATGCATAGATGTTTGTGCTGAAGTGTATAAAGAAAAATCCTGTGGCTTTAATAATGGTGTTTTCTTTAATAAACGCCCAGGGCCATTGAGTTATGTAAGTTTTGCCATTAGAGAAGAGCTGATAATTATAAAATAGGGAAGATCTAGTACAGAAATTATATCATTGTCCAAAAAAGTGTGATTTTTCCCCCCATAAGTTTCTTGTGAATAGAGGTTGTAATGAGAGGGTGTAAGGAGAATTAAGTATTACTAGGATAATTGTTTCTAATTTTCCTGAGGATAGCCCTTCCCATTGGAGCCATATCCTTTTTACACCTAATTTGTGAAAAACATCAAATTCAAAATTAGCATGTGTCATAGGTGCAACCACCTATACACAAGTGTATTACAGGGGCCCTCTTTGCTACTCAGATATGAACTTACATGTGAAGCAGTTCACATTGTACAGTTTCAGGCACTTCTTCAGATTTTTAAGAAATAGGAATATTTGCTTCTGAAGAAAACTGATTTCACAGGCATTTTAGTCAATAGTGCAGTAAAATCTTACTAATTCAACCTCATTATGATGAAGGCATATCTGAACTAGTGAATTCATTATACTCAATTTCTCTTAAATCCATGTTACCCTTTTCTATAATGTTTCTAAATAGAGATTCTCCTGAAACTGCTTTAATAAGTAGATGGGTTTCAAATCAGAAATACACATTTTTTACGTGTATATAATTGTGATGAGTTGCCTTTCTTTTGGTATGGAGTGTGTTATAGAGTCTTTTTAAAATAATCCCCCTAGAGAAACAGGTTAATAGGTATAAAAATACAGTTAGATAGAAGGAATGAGTTCTAGTATGTACAGTAGGGAAGCATAATTTATTGTGTATTTCAAAATAGCTAGAAGACAAGAATTATAATGCTCCCAACACAAAGAAAATATAAATGTTCGACATGATAGATATCCTGATTACCTTGATTTGGTCATAAACTAACGTATACAGGTATCAAAATATCACATGTACCCCCAAGAAGGTATAACATGATATATCAATTAAATAAAAACAATGGTCCCCCTCATTAGGTTAAACCTGTCTGAGCCTTACTTACATTACTGATGTACTTAGTAAGCGTTTTCTTGGCTGGGGAGTGGTGACGTCTTCAAACTTGTCTGCAATCAAAATGATCACAGATTTCAAATTGATGCAGTCTAAGTAGATAATCAGAATTTTCAAAAAGTGTTATTGCAATATCATTTTGGACTTGCAAACTAAAAATAAAATGTGATTGTAAACAAGTACAAAATGTATAGTATGTTAAAATATAAGATGCTAATTTGAAATGTTTTTAAAAGAATTACTTCATATTATGCAGTTACATTCAAGTTTGGAAATTTCCTTTTGTCAGCTGATATTTCTGGAAACCAGAGAAGCAGAAAATGAATTGAGGAGGGGCTAAAGCGTAATGAATACTCATGTTTGATTGACAAGGTTATAAAACATAAAAAAATGATAGGGCACGATTCTTAAGGATGTACAAGTTTAGAATTATAAATTCTACAAACCAAGGGGATATCAATGCACCAGATTTATACTTATTGGGTTGTTTAATAATTTGCCCTTCAAATTGACAATATTTTTTCATTTATTTGTGAATTAAACAGTTTTTATCGAGTATCTTTTTTGTGCCAGATATATGTAATGAATTAAAAGCTTATAAAACATTAATAAATTTTGCTCCAATAGCTCTTTATTGAACTTAACCCAATATAATTTAAAAAGGAGTATGAATATGTATGTGCAGAGATTCATGTCATGTGGAATAATAATGATCAACCTAAGTCTCTAGAGGGGCACTGGTAAAATAACTGATAGTCTCTTGGTGAAATATTCATGAACTTGGATATGTATCATGGCTAACTTTTGAAGATCTAAGTGAGACGACGTCATTCGTTCAGGTCTGAAGATGATTCTTGGGTTCTGCTGGTGACTGGCTACTGCTGTTGTGTGATTTTTTTTTCCTTTGGGAGAGGAGACAAGAGCTGGATGTCCATTATTAACTGTTGACTTTATGGTTACTTTGCAGTCTAATAAAGTGCCCGTGGTGCAGCCATCCCATGCGGTCCATCCTCTCACCCCCCTCATCACTTACAGTGACGAGCACTTTTCTCCAGGATCACACCCATCACACATCCCATCAGATGTCAGCTCCAAACAAGGTGAGAGCTCCTGCCTTCCCAGGCATCTTTTGCTAAATGGGGAATCAAGCCCCATCAATCCCAATAGTCTGCCCGTTGCCGTTGCTCTATGTCACTAGGTGGCTCAAACACATTTGTAGGAGAAAGAGGAATTCATTTGTTGGCAGTTCTTTAGGAACCCACAAGAATTTGTTGTTATTTCTTTTATTTTGGGGAATTAAAAGGCAGAAGAAAAGCACACTAGGGTAATTTTCCAAATGACAGCTCTGAAAATCTGCCATCTACAATATGAACCAATGTGTTATGCAAATATGCCAAAAATTTAATGTTCTGTAGAATACGTATTTCAGCATGGACAAGGTGTTGATGATCGTACTTTTTAAAAACTAGGAAAGTAGAAAGTAGAAGATTTTTACTTTACATACAATTCAAAAGCCTCTTGTGATTTCTTTTGGTCATTTAGTTGTATTCCTATTGTGTTTATTCTCTATTTGTTTCTTACCAGCACTAGCTTAGATAATATAAATCATAATTAAAGTAAAAAAAAAAAACCTATTTAAAGTCAATTGTTGAAGCTTCGTTTGCTCCTGTACATTAATATTTGCTTCTACTTCATTTACCAAAAAGTACATAAGAAGTCTGAAAGATTCAAATGGCCACTTTCTGCCGGTTGTGAACAAGTGTGAGTTGGGAGGGACAAAGAGTACTGGGGTCCTCCAGGGCTTCTGGTCTCATCTGCTCAGGACCAATCACGAGGCGAGATTTTTTTTTTTTTTTTTTCCCGGCATGATTGTGGTTCTTTACATGCACATATATACTTGGACTTCAACATCTTCAAGTAAAAGATTTTATAAAACCATGTGGAGGCAGACAGTGTGTAAAGGGGTAAGATTTGCTACTGCCTGCATCTTACCCTTTTGTTCAGTCTTGTCTTTGACCTATACAGAACAACACATTTAATGACTGTGTAAAAAAGAAGAATAGTGTTCAGAGGCTAGGTGTTCTTTCCATTGCCACGAACACGTCTAGATTAAATATTTAACACTTCCAGTTCCCTCCATTGTTAAAATAGAACACTTACTTGAAGACTTAGTTACTGTTGTACTGCACTTGAGTGGAGCCCAAGAACCTTTACTTAGAGAAGGCAGGAATCACTTCTGCAGACGTTTCCAGATTTGCCTGTTTGACTCCTCACTCCCATTTCTTCCTTTACCCTGCTTCTTTTGTCAAGCATCTCCAGAGAATAAGAAACATTAAACAAAGGCAGATCTATGGCTATACGAGGGGGACCTCCCCCCTAAAAATCCAGAATTTATTTATAAAGAAATTATGTATGTATTCTTAAATGTTTAAGCTTTATTCGCAGTCCAAGTATTCTCCATTTGATATGATACACCTACCAAAATGCTTTTCCACTGCTCAAAGCAGTTTTTTGAGCTCATCGATTTTGATGCCTTTTAGCGCTTCTGCCGTTTTTTGTTTCATCTCTTCCACGTTAGTAAAACGTCTCCCATTGAGGATTCTTTTAATCCAGGGAAACAAAAAGAAAAGTTGTTTGGGGCAAGATGGGGTGAGTAGGGAGAGTGGGGCATGGGAGTCATGCTATTTTTGGTAAAAAACTGCTGAACACTCAGTACAGTGTAGTCAGGTGTGCTCGTAAATCACCCATCATGAAATGGGCAAATGCGTTGAAAGAAATCTTCAAAGAAAAATTCTCTGAAGCTGAATGCAGCCTCTTACAACAATGCTAGCTGATACATTGATGCTGATGGGTTCCTAGAATACTAACCTAGTCGGGAAAGCCTGTACTACAAGGGGCCCACCCTTCAAAAATAATTCCAGGTTTTTGGGGGTGCTGCCTTATATGGAAAGGGAATTAAGCTAGGCGTCTTAGGAAAAGGCTGAATTTGAGAGGAAAGACCAACAATATGATCTTGGTCGTGGTGCATTTGGCGTATCTTTGAGATATCCAAAGGGAGATGTGAGGTAGGCAATTTAAATGTGTGGGTCAAAATCTTCAACAAGAATCTGACCTGGACATGCACATCTGGGAACCATGAGGATGTGGATAACAATTAAATATAAATATAAACGCCTCAAACAAGCAGCAGAAAGAAACCAGCCAAGTTTTTTTAATTTTGTTTTTAATTATTTATTTGTTTAACAATTAATTAGTGCTTACTGTATCTTTTGTTTGAAATACTTAGAAACATTAACTTGGTGGCTCAGCCTGTAATCCCAGCACTTTGGGAGGCCGAGGTGAGTGGATTGCCTGAGCCCGCGGGTTCGAGACCAGCCTGGGCAACTTGGCCACCTCGTCTTTACAATAAGTCAGAAATTAGCCAGGCGTGGTAGCATGTGCCTGTAGTTCCGGCTACTTGGAATGCTGAGGCAGAAGGATCGCCAGAGCCCAGCAGGTTGAGGCTGCAGTGGCTGTGAGTGTGCCAC